>PVJL010001091.1:0-299135 GCA_004026885.1 Lyroderma lyra | reverse complement strand
GGGGGGGGGGCCGCCTGGGGACTGCGGTTATAAGCACCCAAACCACCGGCTTATGCAACTTCCTAGAACTGGCCCGTGGTGGATGCATTTCAGAGAACGCACAGCTGCGAGGTTCGCCGCCCGCTGCCGCGGGAAGGGCCCCTGGAGGGGCCGCAGGAGGGGCCGCGGGGGGGGGGGGCGGTTCGCGGGGAGGGGGCCGTGGGAAGGGCCCCCGGGAGGGGCCCCGGGAAGGGCGGCGGGAGCCACGGCGGGGGAGGAGGAGACGTTCTCCAATTTGCTCCGCCTCGGGAGTCCCGACATCAGAGGCTGGGTCTGCCCAGGAGACTGCACAGGTCTGTCCAGGCCTCATCACTCACTTTGCAGCTAAAAAACCCCAAGTGGTGAGTCCGTCGGTGCCAGAGCAGCCTGATAAAGCAGTGACAAAGAGGGGCCGTGGGAGCCACCGTCCTGCTTATAAAACAAGTTAAAGTGTATGTATCTGCCCCCAAAGAACTGAAGTGAGGGTTAACCCAGATACTGGAGCATAACAAGTGCTCAATAAATGTATATTTCTTTAGAAGTTGGACCCTATCTTCTCAGGTTAATGCTTCTCACCTGGATCCCTGCCCACTCGTGCATCTTTCCCCCAAAAGTAGCTTGATTTTTCACTACACACACCACACACACACACACACACACACACACACACACACACACATGGTCCAGCAGAAGTAACGCCCTTTTTAATGAGGTGGTCCCCTTACCAAATCTTTTATTACAAAAATCATAAGCATGAACTTCTGTAACATAACAGTAATCTAACTACTTTAAAAAGGGTGTTACTTCAACTGGACCCTGTGTGTGTGTTGTGTGTATTGTCCAGAAAAAAAAATTCAGCCATAAATACCTGTTTACATGGCTGGATACTTTCCGATACACACACACACACACACACACACACACACACACTACCTTCCTACAAGAGCACGGACACACTTCCTAAGATGGAGTATGGGGAGCAGAGGGGATCGAGGAGGCCACTCTTTTCTCTGACTCTTTTTTGACACAGGGAGCAGACAATGGTGATGGCTGATTCTCTCCGTCAAAGCCTTCTAGCTGCCTAGAAACCTGCACACCGCCAGCACTGCTTTCATTTGCTACACAGGCAGTCAGTGAAGCAGGGGTCATTTTCGACTCTTGGACCTCAAACTTCTCCAAGTTATATTGACAGAAAACTGCAGATGCTCTGAGAACAAGGACTTCAAGAGGTCAGGCTGACTTTGAAAGAAATAAACCCTTGAAATAAATATAACTGGGCCTCCACTTAAAAATGATCTGAAATCAAAAATGGGACTACTGAGCAGTTAATCCTATGATGACATGTCTCTTTACCTTCAACAAAGATCTAAGACTACTTAATAGGCACTTCCTGGAGTGTATTCAAGACTGCTTCATTGTTTTTTAAGATTTTTATTAAAAATATAGCTAACATAGAATATTATATTAGTTTAGGTATACACCATAGTTATTCAACATTTATATACCTAAGGAAGTGATCACCATGATAAGTCCAGCAACCATCTGACACTGTACCACGCTATCACAATGTTACTGACTATACTCCCCATGCTGTACATTACATCCCCGTGACTTACGTGTTTTATACATGGAAATTTGGACCTCTTATTCCCCTTCACCTTTCCCCTCTTCCAAAAATTTTCAATAACAGTTGACATTCAATATTATTTTATATTAATTTAAGGTATACAGCATAGTGGTCAGACATTTATATAATTTAAGAAGTGATCCCCTTAACAAGTCTAGTACCCACCTGACACTATAGTTATCACCATATTATTGATTATACGAGGCCTATCCGGAAAAAATCCAGCCGTAAATGCCTGCTTTTCATAGTACATGGCTGGATACTTTCCAGACAGCCCTCATGTTTCCTATGCTTTACTTTACATCCCATGACTATTTCGTAACTATCAATTTGTACTTCTTCATCCCTTCACCATTTTCACCCTGCCCCCATCTATCACCCTGTTAATCCAGTACCCATTTGACACCATAGTTATTGCAATATTATTGACCATATTCCTTATGCTGTACCCTACATCCCCATAGCTACTTTGTAACAACTAATTTGTACTTCTTAATCCCTTCCCCGCTTTTCACCCATCTCCCAACTCCCCTCCCATCTGGCAACCATCAAAATGTTCTTTTTTGCATCTATGAGTCTGTTTCTGTTTTGTTTGTTTTGTTCTTTAGATTCCACATATAAGCAAAATCACATTGCATCTGTCTTTTCTCTGTCAAGACTGATTTGCAATTATCATGCTGACATTACAGGAATACATACCTCGCACCTGAAGCCTGCAGACTTCATTTCTACCTGCAAAGCCATGATGCCGTGCTCTTCCAATGATTACTATTAACGTTCTGTGATTCTAACCCTAGCAGAATAATCTTTTGGAATAGTTCAGAAACAGTCTGTTCTTTCCATGTCTCTGCTCAGAAACGTTCAAAAAGTGCTATGACTACTGAAGTTTACAGTTGTAGTTGTCTTATGCATACCAAAGCAAGACATACATTGTGACAAGCATTAAATTATATCTACAAAAAACAACAAATAACCACCTTTGCAGGTCCCTTCAAATCATCTCAGACACAGCAGGTTTTTCATCTGTATGTTATCACTTTTGTCCCTGCTATCCCAAGTCTTTTCATCTTTCATTCATCATTCCATTCATTCAAGGATAGACTGAGTCAGGCCTTGGTGATACAGCCGAGAACAACGCAGACGTGGTCCCTATCACTGTGGAGCAGACAGTCTTGTAGCCTTCGGATGACAGTTTCCTGACACCATTCTCCCCAAATCACTTAACCCAGGGAAAGCACATCAGTGTACAATAAAAGAATAGTGTGACTTTTCATTCATTCATTCATTCATTCATTCATTCCTTGCTTAACATTTGTAAATGCCGCCTGTTCACAATTCTAAGGATACAATAGTGAAGAAAATTAATCCCCACCCCCATTGTCTTGTGTGGAGAAAAAGGCAAAGAACAAGTAGGCTACTAAATTAGTGTAAGTTCAACAGGGATTAATGAAGAAAGAGAGAAAGAGGATGGTGGAGGCTTGGGAGGGTCTGGGACTGCTTCTGATGAGGTTGTGCAAAGAAGGCTTGTCTGAGAAGCTATCAGCTGAATGACCTGAGGGAGAGACTCAAGTAGCGAACTGCCCCTACACAAGACTGCTCCCCACTCGGAGGGAGCTGCCAGTCCCAAAAATCTGAGCTGGAGATGGACACGGTGGGTCCAAGGGACAGCTAGAGGGGAGGGTGGCTAGTGCCAAGTCATTGAGGGGCAGTGGCAGGACTGGAGTCCAGAGAGATGGACAGTCAGGGCCAGGCCACATGGAACTCTGAGAGCCAGTCCAAATGCAGTAGATGTTTGAGCAGAGGTATGACTTGATCTGATTTACATTAAAGGATCTTCCTGGTTGTGCATGGAAAATGATCTCATGAGTAGGCAAAGTAGAAGCACAAAGACCCATTAGTGGGTTCTTGCAGTAAGATGACAGAGGCCTGAGCTAGGGTAATGGAGGCAGTGATGAAAAATGGTGGAAAATGGTTGGGTTAAAATTCTATTCTAAAGGTGGAAGCAACTAAGTTGCATAGCTAGTATATGGCTGACTTAACTTGCACTTAAACCCAGTATCTGCTGAAAACAAAGCCCACTCAACTCTTCACTTGATTGTGTCTTCTGACTAATAAAGACCAAGTAAGTTGATAGACTGCACAAACTTAAATTAAACAGGGAGGACACAGCTGCAAGAGAGGGATCTCCATTCAATATTTAAACACCTCATCTTTCTCATGCCACAACTGGGTTCACCAGCAGCTCAAGTTAATTTGATTTTTTTGTTGTTGATTACATATGCATCAGGGCTTATTGTTGAAAATACTTGTAAAATGTTACTGTAAAACTCTGACATAGATAGTTTCCCCATCCACTCATGTTACAGATACATGGATCTGGTTTCCTGCCTTAGCCAATGTGACCCGGTGTGGGTAATAGATTCCCCTTTGATGGGTTCAATTTCTTCAGGGCCTGGGGTCCATCACTATAAACGTGAATTCTTCATTATGTGTAGCTGCCCATTTCAATGTGCCAAGGCATAAGCCACAGGGAAGACTTTGTAGTGAAGCTCAAATACCTTTGAGTTTTTTTCATTTTTAAATTTCCCTAATCTCTGTTTCTACTCTAAAACCAGGGGCCAAATATTTCCTATCCAGTCGATTAAGTGAATTCCAGGTCATTGAGACTTTGGAGTACATTTTTTTCCTCCCTCCTACCTTTAAAAAATTTGATGGCAATGCTTACTGAATAGTCACTGGATTAACTTTCTCACTGGAAAGTGTCACAGTGTACTAAGAAGGGGTTTTAACATCAGACAAGGAGGCAAATTTGGTGCTAGTTTCATCACTTGGTTAGTAACTATGGAACTTTAGATACATTAACTTTCTGAGCCTCAGTTTCTGCATCTATAAAGCAAGGCTACTAATACTTATCATCTAGGCATGTTATAAGGATGGAATGAGATGCCATATATAAAATCATGACTGAAAATCAGTTTGCATGGACTCTGACATGGCATAATTTCTTATAAATATTAATTATCTGGGTTTCCCTTATCTTTGGGAACTTCCCAAGTTTGAAGTTTTTAAAAGTCTTTGTTCGTCACTTCTACCCTGTATTAGTCTGCTTGGGCTGCCATAACAAAGTATCACAGATTGGGCATCCTGAACAGCAGAAATTTACTTTCTCTCAATTCCAGAGCCTAGAAGGTGTTGGCATGGTTGGTTTCTTCTGAAGCTTCTCTCCTTGGCATGTAGATGGCCCTCTTCTCCTCCCTGTATCTTCACATGGTCTTGCTCTGTGTGTCTGTGTCCTAATCTCTTCTTGTAAGAGCCAGCCAGCCCTGTTGGACCAAGGCCCACCCTAATGACCTCATTTAACTTAATTACCACTTTAAAGACCCTATCTCCAAATATGGTCATAGTCTGGGATATTGAGGTCATTATTTCATTATATTCAACATTTGAATGTTGAGGGGACAAAATTCAGCCCACAAAATCTCCTCATATCCACCCACCCGCCAAAAAAAGCATGAGAAAAGCACTGAACCAGAGCAAGAGAAATGAATCCTAAGCCTCATTTTTTTTTAAAAAAACCTATTTTGCTGCGTGACCTTTGGCAAATTATTTCCCCTCTCTGGCCCCATTTTCTTAATCACTAAAATGAGGGAGTTTGGAATAATGGGTTCCTTATTTCTCCTCCCTCCCTTAACAAAGCAAAGCTAAGCTTTGCTCATAATTTTTCACAGCAAAAAAAGGGTCTGAGATAGAACACATAATGAAGTAACTGAAATAAAACAAAAACAAACAAACAAAGAACATACCTTCTTGGAATAAACCCAAGATGATGTCTCTAAAAGTTGAGGATGATTGCTATCAAACCTTCTGAGTTGTTTAAAGCCCTTTCTCTCTGTAAGGCCATAATGTAAACCGATTTCATTGGAAAAACCAGAAACCCCACTCTAAATTTATCAATATCCCCAAACAAAGTAATCTCATCAAGATTTGGGGCACTGCTTGCCTTTGAGGGAAAGACTGCATGATTTCAAACAAAGGTCTTCTTGAAAGCATTAAGGGCAGGGGAGTTTTAAAAACAAACACACACACACACACAAAATGTCAGATTAAAACCAGCTTTCAAGCTTACAGGTTAAGCCATTAAGGAGAGCAGGGGGAAAGGACTGGGCATGCTTCCTCTCCAGCTGTGCGGCTTCAGGCCCTAAGACACTGTGTACCTCTAAAATGTCAGCAGCCTCAACACCACAGGGAGGCAAGCACAAATGGTGGTGAGAAAACAAGCGTGCTCACTCAAGAGGGAAGGCAGATTTCCCTGGAGAACAGCACAACCACGGATGCAACTGGAAGGATGACAAGAATGTAACACTAAGATTAAAAATATCGGGATTCAAATCTCTATCGTCTGATAGCTGTGAGCTGAGCAACTTTGGACAAGTGACTCAACCTTTCATGTTGGTGTAGCCTTTAATTGAACTTCAAAGAAAAAAATGCCAGCTGAAAATGAATCCATCATTTCACTGTTGTTGTTAATATCAAGATCTTGGAAAAAAACCAAAAAAACGGGATGAATTTAACCAGATCCCCAAGCATATTTAATAATTTAAATATGTAGGTACTTAAAAATTTTAGAGAAGACTATATAAAACAGAGAAATACGTCATAACATACTGTGGAATGAAAAATAGGATGTATTAATAAAACAACATGAAAACGATTTGGTACCATTTTAGTAAATGGCATACACAGTTGTTAAAACAAAATTCTAGATGGGTATACTCATAAGGTTTACAATGGCCATCTCTGGTGAATTTCACTATAGTTCGTTTTGCTCGTTTTGGGGTAAAGTTTTCTATAACCATTATGCTTTTGTTGTTGTTGTTATTGGAAACAAAAATTTCCTACTCTATTTTAAAATCTCCCTGCCCTAAACCAGAGAGTTGAAAACGCCATAATTCATTCAGCCCTGCTTGGGTCTCAGTTTCCGAATCTGTAAGGGATGGCTGGACTAAAATAATCTCTAAGGAGACACTGACTTCATGAATTTCACGGAGCCATGTTAGGTCAGAACCTCGTGGGCATCTTGCTTAAGAGTGCAGCATGGGTGTGGAATCCCCCATCGGTACTTTTGCACACTCAGTGCTAAGGAGCCTCCAGCACTAAGAGCGGTGCACACATCCCCAGCAAGTCCCCCGTGGAAATGCAACAGGGCGGAGCTGCCCCGGAAATGCCCGGAAGTGAGGCTGCCCCTAATGGGAAGGCTGCAGAGCTTCCGGTACCGAGTAGTGCTCCTAAATCCAGCCGCGTGCAAGGAGGATACCAACTGGTTGTTGTTCTCTGTGCCTCCCACAATCAGGACTACGCGTGCCTCATGAGAAACAGAGAAAGGCTTAACCCTGGACTTGAAGTAGGTGAACTCCAGTCTGAACCAATGTCTCGTAACCCCGAGGTGGGAGGAGATAAGAGAAGGCAGAATTGAAGGTAGGGACATACAATACTGGGGTTAAGAATGAGCTCTGAGCCAGTCTGAATTCTGGTTCCACCAGTTAAGGCTTGTGGGATCGTCAACAAATTTCCTGATCGAAGTTTCCTCATCAATAAAATGGGAAGACCTAGCTGGAAATCCATCTACCTAATTGAGTTGTTTAGATTGAAGATTTGATGAGATTATGAATAAAAAACACTTACCACGGGATACAATAAATGTTTATTCTTCTTCTAAACTAATTATCCCTGTATGTTCTAGATTAGATGTTGCTGTGACAAGCATCACATTGCTAGGTCCAGAGTTGGTGGTCAATAAATGCTTATTTATTCAATCAAAAAATAGCAAAATGCTGTCCTTACACCTGACTATATTATATATGACACATTCTAACACATATGGTACTTCTGATCTAAGGTTTTAGGTTCCATGAATATACTTTAATTCTTCATTTTGCCTTCCCTTATAAGATGCTCCTTTTGAAAGGATCCAGTGATTATTATTACACATAGATTATTGAGACCATAAAGTATATGGTTTCCAGAGATGAGCTTGTAAAATGTGCTTTAACTGTCCCCACCCCTGAAACCAAAGAATGAATTTTAGAATAAAAGCTCATAATAGGAACAGCTCCAAATATAAGCCCAGAAAAAAATGGATAGATGCGGCAAGGCAAAGGACTGGAAAATCTTTGAGAAAACACATACACGAACATAAAAACTTTCCTTCAAATGCCTAACCCTAACGGGGAAACGAGAGAACTGCAGGCTGCTTCATCACCAAGTTTTGTACCGGGCAGAGTTTGCTGCACAAATGCAGACCGGCCTAATTGCCACTAATAACTCTAATTACTTGTTTCTGTGCAAAGGCAGAAAGAGGCCTCAATGAAGACCTGTGTTAGATCCTGGTTCAAAAAGTCATGGCGACAATTTTCTCTATTTGAAAGAAGACAGAAAGGTCTCTATTAATTCTTTTGAATCATTTGCAGCAAGAGAAATAGTGGGTCTGTTTGCAAACAAGAAGTATCCAAGGAGGCCCCCAAAACCGGCTGAGAATGAGGCCAGATGCAGAATTTGGAAGATGGGGAGGAACAGAGGCCTGAGAAGAAAAAAGTGCAAATGATCGATGGAGTCCTTGGCACATGTGCCCAGGTCAGGGCCTAGATTACTGTCGATTAAGCTTGTTCAGCTAAAGGGCTGCCATGTTTCTCTTGGCCCAGTGATTCTATGCTGGTTTCTTAGAGTCAGGCTTTATCTCTTACAAGTTAATACAGTAGACTCTCTGTTAACCAGAACTCAAGCAACCAGCACTCTCAAGCAACCAGCCAAAACAACTGAAAAACTAGTACTACATTTTTCAGCATGGGTGCTGGTTAACTGAGTGTCTACTCACATTTATCCGCATGGGTGCCGGTTAGCCAAGAGTCTACTGTATTTTAAATGAAAGGGAGGTATACAAACACAGATGCATGCAGGTTCTGATCATCTCTCCCTTGAAATTATTCCTGCAAAGTAAGTGTTAAATGTATCCATTCATTCAACAAATATTTACAGAGGGCTTAAAGTACACGCCAGCCAAAGACTAAGTCCTGGAAATTCAGTGGTAACAAAACAAAAACCATCCCTACCTCATGGAGAGTCTGGGGCATTATTTGGCTTTTGGGGTGGGTTATTTCTATTGGATGTCAGCCATCACATTTACAGTATTGGCAAGGGCAATTGAAGAGAGCTGGGTGAGTATATACAGACACGGAGCTGTTTGTTGTTGGTTTGCTTGTTTGTTTGACCAGTCTAGATTTGGGGCAGTTGTCACCTTTGAGCCCTTATCAATGGTGCCCTTATCCAAGAGAGACTGTGCCAGCAAATGAATCATAGTATCATTTTAATAATACTCATTTGAATTAATACTAAAACTCTCCTAAGGAAAGGACTTACCAATCATCATTATTCCATTTCTCCCCAGCACAGAGTCTATTAACCAAGTCCACTGTCTAAATGAGAGACAGGCTGGGATTTTAAGGGTAAAAAGCAACCACAGACCCTTAGATCCGACACAGATGTTGGCTGGTCCCACTGAGTTGAAGCCAACAACCGTTGCTCTCATCCATTTTCTCACTGCTCTCCCTCCCTTCCTGGGGAAGGCTTAGAACTCCTCCCTGTGAACTCAGAAGAAAATGAGGAGAGACTGTCCTTGATGTCAGAGGAAAGGAAAAGCCAAAATAAGGCTCACGGGGTCATCTGCACTGGCAGGGACCCTGGGGATCACCTAGTTCAATGCCCTCATTTGACTGATGCAGAATCCAAGAAAGAGACAAAAGGTTTGCCCAAAGTCACAAGTAAATTAGAGGCAAGAGTAGACCTGAACCACAGTGTGCTGACACTCCATCCAGGGTTCTGTTCCTTTCCCTGCATCCTAGAACAAGAGGGCGCCTTTGCTCTACTACCCGGAGGAACTCCTCTCTTAAAAACAAAATTTCATGTTATCTGTCATATGTGATTGTCCAGCGCTTGCACAGAGACAGAGAGAGAGAGAGAGAGAGACAGAGAGACAGAGACAGAGAGAGACAGAGAGAGAGAGAGAGAGAGATTACGAGTAAGCCATGAGAAATGTGCCTTTGAATTCCAGATGTCCCAATTAAGTTCCTGGACCATTCCAGAGTGGAGCTGCCCCATCTGGCTTAGAGTGCTGGGTGTGCCCTGGATTTCTCCAACCGGCTAAATAGGAACAGGGAGCCTTGGCTCCTTGTCTGTCAGGGAAGAGGACAGGAACAGAGAGCGAGAAGGGGCCTGGGGCCCGGATCCGCACTTAGGCAAGGCAGAAGAAACACAGCATCTGCCTGTCCACCCTCTTCCCCTCATACACGCTCCTGCAACAGCCAGAAGCTAACTCAGACAGCTTGGCAGAGCAGTGCACGACCACTGTGAGAAGGACGTGCGCTCAGTTGTTGTTCCAGTAGTGATGTGAGAGGTTTGGCCAGGCCGCCCCCACCCCTTCTGCCCTGGGAACCCTGACGCACGTGCGGGAGCCACCAGGTGTGGACAGCTGGAGGAGACGGGAGGTGGGGTGGACACCTGTGGATATGGAATTACCGCTCTTCCACCTGGGAGACTAACTCACCTCGGGGGGCACGAAGCGGACGATCCTACGCTTTTAGCTGCGTGGCTCCCGTGGCTCCCGTCAAGTTTCTTAATCTCTGAGCCTCCACCCAGAACACAAAACGATGGTTAATAACTGTAGCTACAGGAGCTGGTGGGAGTTAAATGAGATAATCCCTGCAGTCTGTGCTGAGGCACTCAATAAAGGGTAGCTATGAATAATACTAACGCCGCCGTGGTCAGCCGCCTCCTTTTACCGCTGCTTTTCCTACAATCGAATTAACACAAGACGCGTTCTCAAGAGAAGGGGATGTCAGACTGGACTCCACAGACAGGCGAGGGCCAAAAGAAGAGGCCAAGTTGAGGGGGCTCATCCTATTCCACCACACTATTTGGGGAGAGGATCTATTGCACATACTGACATACAGGGACACCTTGGTACTCGACTGCTTTGTAACTTGTCCAATTTGGCACTGGACGCATTTTGACGTGAAGACGCTGTCCCGGTACCTGCCACGCCTCCCAGAACCAGTTACGACGAACACGTCGGTACCACGGCATCATGCCTGATGGGAAAAATTTGTTTGGTGCTAGTTGTTTGGTACTTGGCGCGCCTCCCGGGACCAAGTAATGATGAGTACCGAGGTACCACTGCAGACGTGTAACAGAGTTTGAGGAGAAGTTTTCACAGCAGAGGAGTCTGAAAATAGAGGAGCCTATTTCTCTGGGTTGCCCAGAGTCTGTCTCACTGGTTTTCCCCTGGCCTACAGAAAATGGGAGGAAAGGTAAAGTGGAGCATGGATTTGAGGGAGCCACCAGGGAGCAGTTTGGGACTCTTATTAACATCCATCCCTGGAGGTGATGATATATTCAAATGTCTAGTCCCCTCATGACTAGAAGCACTGATTTAATCTGAGAAGCACATTTACATCCTAGTGAGACAGTCCTATTACTGAAAACATTTCGTAACTTTTCAAGCATAATAAGCAGACATAAATAGTCCTGTGAAATGCAGCAATACATAAAGAATAGGGTTTTTTGCTTTTTGTTGTTCAAATTCAATTCTATTTTATTTTTTCCAACTGAGAAGAAAGGCCAGAGAAAAAGCCACTGAACAGTGAGTTGTAAAGAAATTGCTACAACGAGCATTCATAACTTGTGTCCCATTAGGCTAAAAGTTGATTAGGACTGAAAACAATACGGGTCAACTAGTAAGAACAGTGTCCTTTATTTAGGATAACAGAGTATTCTATCTCAAAGTCCAGAGGCAGTCTAATGGCTTCTATTAGACTGTCACAAATGAATAACAAGCATGATTCAGAAGAACACTGTAACATAAATAAAGCATGAAAAAATAAGTTTTTATATAACATTAATTTTTAAATGTTCCTGAAAACTCGTATTAAATTGTTTCCTAAGTAGCCTCTTTCTAATCCAGACTTCTGCCAAGTCTTCCTTTATTAATTTCCATATTCCAAAGCCATTGAGATTTTATAAATCAATCGGTATTTACTTTCTTGAATATATCTGGGATCACAGACCACTTTCACTATCACTATCTCATTTGAGCCTTTCAACAGCTCAGTGAGTTAAGCGGGATGGATTTTTAGTTATAAACTGACATTTGCACAACAGAGACTTGAATTCTCTCAGGAAATCCTTCTCCAGCATTCCCCAAGTGCACAGTTACTAACAGTCAGAGCTCTTTATTCACCTGGGGTGTTTTGCTACTATTTGAGAGAGAAGTAACCTGGCTGAAAACCAGTACAGACCTGCTCAAATAAGAAAGTAACAAATGAACACCCCAGGCCTAGGCCGAGATGTCCATGATCAGATATCTAAGATGTTTTCCATTCTTACATCTTTGATATAATAGTTTTCCTTTGTCTTTTACACTGGAATTTCCCTTCCAGCCTCATGTGGATAGAGCTGGCTTTGGGGTGACTTCAGTCTTCCAAACTCTAGTTCTCCATCTCTCCTCATATTTGCTCCCAATCCAGTGTGACACCTACTGAAGCAAGAGGGCGGTGGAGTTCCTGGGATGGGGCTGCACTTGTGCCTCACCCACGTTCCAGTCTGTTTCCAGGCCTCCAACTCAACTGCTGCAGAGATCTGGGTGTCCCCCCAGTTCATAAGGTCCCCTTCGCTTCCCCTCAAAAAAAAAAAATTCCCATGGCACCCACAATGCTCACAATCACACCCTTCCAGTGAGACCATAGCTACTACTGCCCTTGGCCGAACTCTCCAGGTCATCTTCCCAACTGAGGATGTCTTCTGGCCAATTCCCAAACAGCACCCACATACAACAGGAACTCCAAAGCCACGGAAATGCGTTATCTGCTAGATGGTATTTACAAAAATCCAATTAGTGTTTGCAAAAAGCCAGTTCTCTGTGATTTGTCTGCAGAGGGATTCTGGAGCTCTTTATCCACACCTTTCAAAACTGCATGTGCCTCAGGGAGGCAGCAGCTGAACCCGGGCAGCCGAGCGTGTGAAGTCAGACAAGACCTGGATCTGATTTCCAGCTTTGCCGCAAAATTCTCACCGTGTAACTCTGGATAACTAACTGTTTGCCCAACTATGTTTCAATATTCTTAACTGTGAGGTGGGTTTTTGCAGAGAATGCATATAAAGCACTCAACCTAAGTGTGAGATCCCTACCTATGCCTGTGGTCAGCTTCACCTTGTATCATAGCTTATATCACAGGAAAACAATGTAACTATCCAAACTTTCTCCCAGAGACACCAAGAGGAGTGTGGCAGTGAGGGACATGTACTTTGATTTCAGCAGATGTGTAGGTTGAGTCCTGCCTCTAACAGTATAGTTCTGACTTGGGGCAAATGCATTTGATTTTCAAGTATTGTTTTTTAACCTATAAAATAGGGATAACTATAGTACTCTCAGTGTTGATCCATGGATGAAAGGAGGCAAAGCATGTAATAAACACTCAATAGGTGTGAACTATTCTTATTAGGAACAATTTTTAATTTATTGATTGATGAACTTGATCATCATGAGGCATCTACCATATTTTGCCATGTATAATGTGCATTTTTTGGGCCCAAATCTGTGAGGGAAAAATAAGGATGCGCATTATACGTGGGCAATACTAATTCCATGTCTATGCAAATGTTTTTAATTCTTTCCTTTATGCTTATGGGTTAAAAGTGTAAGTTTAGCAATCAATAATTAAAAAATTAAATTGAAAGATTTTTCCTCCAAAGAGTTTGAGCCAAAAACATGGTGTGCATTATACACAGCAAAATACGGTATGTCCTAGGCACCATGCTAACTAGTGGAGACAGAGGTGAATGACAGTACAAGGTCCCTGATCTGATCTGATGGACCAGCTCAAATGGCCAGTCCCTGACATTAGAGGTAAGGACTGGTGTTGAGGTAGACCATACAGGTCATGCACACAGTAGACCTGAGAAGGCACAGTGACATCTGAGGTCTGAGCCACTCACAGAGAAAGGCCCAGCCAATTCTACCAGTGACAGAGAAAACCCCCAGCCCCCCGATTCCCCACCCTAGCTTCCAGGAAACCAATAAATACAGTGGTAGTAAGGAGGCTTTAATCTCGGGAAGTCAGCAAAAATAGGTAGATGGGAAAACAACAAACAAATAAAATCATACTGTGTCCCCTCAAATGGTAACAGATGGTGTTTGTTATCTGGGAAGATGAAGAGCACAGGGCCAAGAAAGACCGCCCTCATCCACCCTTAGATTCTAGTGACACTGGAGCTACTGGGTGGGGCAGCCTTCACAGAAAGGAATATGGACAGAGCAGTACACTGAATTCAAATGCCAGAATCTTGCCATTAAAAAATGTACTAGGATTGACAGGAAGGAACATGTTACATTTAGATCTTTAACCATATTTTCTGTATAACTGCATCTGTGCTCACATTTTTATGTTATCTAGGAAGATAAATACCTCAACCCTCATAGTAGGTAGTTAATCCTAACCATCCCTAGACATGCAAATGTACAAAAGTATTTTATTCTGAAATAGAATACCTCTTCATACAAATACAAACACAAAGCATAAAAAAAAATCTACAAATGGATCCCTTGCTCCCAAAGACCAGCACTACCCCTCAATCCTACCTTAACTCTCCTCTGCGCCCCCCTCACCCCACACCCCTTTCAACAATAAATACCAGGCAGCCTGGCTTGAAGAAATTCACAGCCACTGTGCATTCCTGTCACAGCTGCTGGAGACACAGCCCCAGCTTCAGAGGCTGCTATGCAGCACCACGCCCCACGCGCAGAGAGAAAGGATGGAAGCCGCAATGAAAATGAGGGATGCACCCCAGGGAAGATGGTCCACACAGAAACAAAAGAGAACCCCTGGCAAACCTGGCCCTGGGAGTGGGGTACAGCCACACACAGGGGGTTTTCCAAGACAAGTAAGTTATTGAGGCTAAATTTCTGTCTCTTTCTTTCCTTAAAGGTGGCTTAAGGGATGCCCAGAAGAATGGGCGTGGCCCTCAATGCCACATCACAGGCTAAGCCCATAAGAAGAACCATTGCAATCTTCAGACCAGGAAGAAAACAATAATCAGTTCTCTGCTTACCCCAAAGAGGAGAATGGACAAATGCATGTGGCTGTAAAGCAAGTGGCTTATTATATGCAGCATACCTCCCGCATAGACTAGCGTGAGAGCTGGGCTTCACCTCTCCTGAGTTACGGAAACAAGTGTAAAAATTGAGCTTTTGTCCCCATCAGCCTGTTTTTGTTTGTTTGTTTGTCTTTTGTTTTTGTCTTATGATACTTTCCACAGCTCTTTGCAAAGATAACTGGCACTGAGAAAATACTATGCATTGTAAAAGACTCACAATATTTCTTCAATAATGTGAAGTCAGTTATGTCAGGCAATGGTAAAAGAGGATGGGTTTAAACCCATCGCCTCTACCTAGCAAAATAAATATAAAAATCTTTATGCATCCCAACTCTTCTCCCCCTGGGGAGGATTTCTTCCCTGGGACCAGCTGGACAGCAGGTAGGAGTGGGGCACACTTGTGTATAGTGAAGCTCAGGTGTATGAATAAGGTAGGATGCTGCAGTAGAGATAAACCACATGGCAATCAAGTGCACCAAAGGCCAGAACAGCTTCCTCCTGCCTGCAGAGGGGAAGGTCCTGCATGGCAAACACACAGGGTGTTCCAAGCACTACCGAGGAAGTGCAAACAGACCCACACCCACAGTAAAATCTAATGGATCGGGGCACACTAACTGCAGTAGCAGGTACAGCTCTGCCCTAGGGCAACAGCAGAGCCTCCCAAGGGCCAGCTGATCACTTCCTTTGTTCGCTCTGCAAAGATGGAGTAGCCACCCCTTCCCTTACTACACACTACACACACACTACACATACACCTCATTCACTACCGACAAAGCACAACGGCACTGATTCATGCTCAACTAAGAAATGTCAGTGTTCTTTTTGTTTTGCTTTATTGTTATTTTTAATGCCCATCCCACCCTGTTCTACGTCCCTTCCAATTGGGGGCATCATTTCGGGGCATCCTGGAGGAATCCCAGCCCGGGGCGGGTATTTTTCCAGGACAGCGCCTTGCTGGACGCTGGTGTACATGTGGCTTCTACCTGATAAGGGCACATCCCCTGTCCACCCCGTCTAGGCGCTTGCCTAGAGCATCTGACACCCGCGGGCCGCGGGTGGGTCAGTCTTGCACACAATGCCAGTTGGCCATGGGCTGCACATAGCGTGTGTCTGTGACCGCAAACTAAAATCTGCTTTAAAAACGCAGCCTCTTCTTGGAATGAGGAGAATGACATGAAAAATGTAAAAGGCACCGTGAGCAAAAAAAAAAAAAAAAGAAGTTGATCATTCCCGCTACAGCCACGTTAGCTGTCCAGTCCCGAATATGACGCACTGAAATATGAATCGGGGTGAAGGCAGGCATGAGGGGGACAGGGTGAGGACGGACGGTCCAGACTCCCGTCACCCTGGAGGCGCTTACGACAGGGCCACCGGGCTGGAGCTGGGAGCAAGGCGCGGCCGGGCTGCCAAGTAGCCCTGGGGAAAGGTGTCATCTCTCCATACACCGCCCTGCCAGCAGCGACCTTAAACAAAAAGCGCGCCTGGCCAGCAGCAGCACGCACGGACACCCCCGGCGGTGCAGGGGGTCCAGGCAGGGCCGTGAGCCCTGTTTGCTTCAGGAACTACCGGGTGGTGGGAAAAGAGGCTAAATAATCCAAAATGCTCCGCGCCACTGTTTGGGTTTCCTCTTTGTTTTGTTTTCCCCAAACCCCAGGGTCGCTCGGTCTGGGTGGCGCCCGCCGCGCCGGCTGGACTGACCGCCGCTCTCCTCTCCACCCCCCACCCCCCGGACCCGGGTCCCGGTCCCTCCCCGGGGACCGGACCAGGGAAGCCAGCGAGATCCCAGCCGCCCCGCCCGCGGCGCAGCGGGACCCAGCCGGAGGAGGGAGGCGGCGGGGCCGGGACTCACCGTGATCCGCGGGATGTTCTTCTTGCCTTGGTAGGACATGGTGGCGGCCGAGGCTGCAGCAGCGGCGGCCCGCCCTCCTCAGTCTGCTCCCGCTCGCCCGCGCCTTCCTCCGCGCGCAGCGCCCCGCGATCAGGTGGAGCGAATGGTGCGCTGGCCGCGGCCGCCGCCTCCCCGCGCCCCCGCCCCCCGCCTGGGCTCCCGCGGCGGCTGCCAGAGACAATAGTGCGTCTCCCCGGTCCCCCTGGCACCCGCCCCCCGCCACACACGCCCTCCTCCTCTGGCGTTCACGCCCGGGCTGCTGCTGCTGCTGCTTTTTTTTTTTTTTTCCCTTTTTCTTTTGCGGTGCCAGCTGGGACCCCGTCAGACAAGAATGGCTGCTCCGCGACTCCTCCCTCTCTGCCTTATCCCTATTGATTTTCCTCTTCGCATCTGCCTCACCCACTTTTTCTTTTTCTTCCTTTTTGTGTGGGACTCGCGAGCGCGGCGGAGCCAGGCCGCTCCACGGCCGCCAGGGGGCGCGAGGGACGCTGAGGGGCGGGGACGCCGCAGTCCCAGTGCAGGAAACGAGCTTCCGTGCTGCACGCCGGCCCGCGCGGGCCCGGCCCGGGACAGCCCCCGCGCCTCCCACCAGCCCCCGTCCGGTTCCCCGCCGCATCACCACCTTCACGTCGGAAAGCGGACGGCTCCGGACGTCCCTCACGGAACGCGCCCGCCGCTGCCTTCGCAGCGTCGGATCGGGTAGCCGCCGCCTTTGTTACAGCCCCGGGCTGGGCGCCGCCTCTGCTGGGCGCCGGGTGTGGAAACAGCCAGCACCGTCTCGTAAAAAGCCGGGACTGGTCAGACTTCGTGCAGCCTGGCCGGCCCGCGGCCATCCCGAAACCATGAAAATACGAATCAGGAAACGTAAAGCGGCCACTCGCTCTTGGAGGGGTGTGGGGGTGCCCCGTGTCAATGATCATCAACCGTTCTCTGGATTTTAAAAAATAATCTCAAAATAACATATTTTAAAGGAACAGCATTATCTGGCCCTCAAAACCGAAGAAAGACCATTGATGCTCTGTGAACAAAGTAGAAAACACCTGTAGGGAAAGGCAGGAGTCTTGGCACGTTCCTGGGGTGCAGCCATGGATTTTGTGAGTCAACCATGTGCGCTGCTCACAACCCCCAGTTTACTTTAGGCAGGGCTGATAGACAAATGCCACTATGTTATTAAAAGCAAAAACATGCCCTTTCAATGCCGGAATATATTGTCCTTCAGCTACCCGCTCAAATAAAGGGCCAAGGGAGGCACATTGGGAGGGGCCCCTGTGGGTGGTGGCTGAGTGATGCTCCAAGAGGGGAGCTTCCTCAACTCCCCTGAAAAAACGATCCCAGTCGTACCATTTAAGTAACAACAGTGGCTTGCTATGCAAAAATGATAAAAACCACCTCAAGACAAGCCTCCTGGCATCCTCAATTCCTCACTGTGGAGCTCAGTGTCTTAACCAAATAGAAATTCTGCAGACAGCACTCAGCAGCACTAGGTCTGTGTTAGGCATGTTGAATTCACATTTCTGTGAGGCAGAACCCTGACCACACTTCAGGACAGCTTTGCATTAAACTGAAGGCTTGCTTTGCAATACAGAAGCAATACAAAGCATCCACACAAAAAGAGGGTACAGAATACTTCAGCTTGGGCTTTGCAGAAACCTGAAATGAATGAACCAGGCTGGTCACATAATCAAAGGGGAGACTAAGCCCCCCTGAAACACTCCCTTTCCAAGTTAATCCAAGCTTCTGGTTATTCATGGACAACTGGACTGAATGCACCGTTCACAGGAAAAGTCCACAGCACTCTTCACTTCATTTCTGTGATACTATGGCTAGAAGGATGAATGCCAGGCCAAGTTCACCTCCCTGAACTCTTTTGCAAGGCAAAGGGGGGTGGGGGGAGAAAAGACTGAAGCCAAAGGCACGCCCTGAACATTTTGCTTTGTTCTTAAAGCTTAAGTGCTGAGACCACTAGCCAAGAGTTGTGAAATTACAAAGCATTCTGGGGATTGGCATGCAAATAAGCAGGATTATATTTAGAACAGAGTAAAAGAGAATTAACTACATACTATGAAACCCTGCAGAGGTCTCTCTGAATCTTCCCCATAGATTTCACTGTCCCCAATTTGTTGGAGAGAATCTTGCAAAAATATGTAGGAGACACAATCCTAAAGAAATACCACTGCTTTTTGTTTCCTCTTAATTTCCCAGATTTCTTTGCCTGTCTTGCATCCTAATTATCTCCTCTGTTACTGTCCTTATAATCCAAAACACTCTCTACTCTACTAAAATAGATTCATACCACATTTTTGATCACTTGATTTGTGTGTGTGTGTCTGTGTGTGTGTGTGTGTTGTTTCAAATTACAAGTCTTGGTTCAACTCTTTGAGGTCAGGCTTGCCTGCAAGAGGCCTTGCAGACTGGGACCTGTGATGTGTTTCTCCGGATCAGACTGCGGTGACAAGCCATGCACAGGAATGCCTAATAACCAGCTAACCGGTTCAAGCTGTTGCCATCATCAGCCATCATCATCAGTACAACAAACACTATTTTCCCCCTCTTTCACCCCCTTTAATAATCTTTCCCTTTCTTACATCAACATCAAGTGTCTGAGATGAGTTAGAATGAAAAAGCCTTCGCCGGCTATGCCTTTCTTACTCAAGGAGGAAGAAGGCAGCCATCAACACAGATGCCTCTGGGCCTGGCCAAGAGGGTGAGGGGTGGAAGTGGCATGGATGTTTTCCACAGTAGAATGACTCTGAATGGCTTTCCCAGGACCCACAGCAGTACTTGGCTTTAGGAAACTATGAGAGAGGGAGAGGGAGCCACGAAGAGACCTAATTTATGGTCCCAGAAAAATAGTTTTGGCCACCAAACCTACCACAGCTGTAGACGTCCACACCTGAAACCAGGTTAAACTATTCTAGCTGCTCAGGCCAAGGCATCATCCAATCCAATCCAAGGCATATCCAGCCTGTCAGGAAACGCTATTGGTTCTGTCTTTTAAATATGTCCAGACCATGATCTCTTCTCTCCACCTACAAAGCTGCTGTCTGTGTCTAGCCAGCATCAGCTATCACCTGGAATACTGCAGGAACCTCCTAACTGGTCTCTCTTCATTCATTCATTCATTGTACCATGATTCATTAATTCATGCTCACAATTTCACATAATATTTACCCTGTGCTTACTATATGCTATTATTTTTCTAGGTACTAGTGTTCAGAGGTGAATAATAATAGTAATAAATGTCCCAGAGCTCACGGAGTTGTCTTTATACCCTTATCAAGAGAATACCCTACTTGTCACTTTTTAGCCCCTTTCCACATTTTATTTATCTTTATGGTTCTTTTCACACATATTAATTTATTATTGAGTACTATCCTCCTTCCCATCACTAAAATGTAAGCTCTGTGAGGGCGGGAAATGTGCTTGTTTTGTTTACTGCTGTGTCCTGAGTGTGTGAAATTATTGAGCCTTGCCCATAGAAACTAATCAATAATTATTAGGTGAGTGAATGTAAGAAGGTTTTAAATTGTGTCTGAATAAGGGGAAATAATAGATGGAATAAGAACTTTCCTGTAACTAAAGGACATGGGGTTGGAATCTAGATCGAAGAACATGTTTGCTTCTCTAAAGCTTCTTTAACTTTCCTAAGTCTAGATTTCAGAGCAGGTGAATTCAAGATGGTGAGGAATGACTCCAGGAATATGAGACAGTCACAGAACTCCAAGGCAACACACAGGCCAAAGAGTAGCTCAGCAGAACAGAGCTGGTACTTGAGCACTGATTAGAAAGCTGCAGCTTTGAAAGGAACTGCCATCAGAGTGCATGAGAAGATCAAGAACCCGTGTTAAAGAATTTCTTTTAAAAAAATGATATTGAGTTCAGAGGGAAAACTATGGACTAGAACCTAGCTAGAATGGAGTCCTGTTTAAGGGTCTGGACTTAGGAGCAGAGGGACCTTGATCCATATTACAAGTCACGCACTTTCTATTTCTATGACCTTCAGCAGATTACTTCAGCTTTCTGAGCCTTGGTTTCCTCATTTCTAAGGTATGTATCTTATTACCTACCTTACAGTAGGCCCTATAGAGTTTTGCGATGTCTTATTAATTCATTCAACTAATATTTATTGAGTGCTTACTATGTATACCTAGGCATTAGGGATAGAAACATTTGAATAAAATAGGCAAAATCCCTGCCCTCTTGAAGCTTCCATTCTAGGGAAGGGAGAAACCAAGAGTCACAATTTAAAGTATATAGTGTTTTAAATGATGGCAAGTACACTAAGGATAAATAAAGCAGAGATGAGAAGGCGAAAGTCACTCCAATGTCTGAAGGACTGGCTGGAATTTTACATACAGGAGTCGCAGAAGGCAAGGTGAGATGATGGGAGCTTGGACCAAATGGTAACAATGGAAGGAGTGAGACATGGTTAGATATTGGATATGTTTCAAGGTAAAGCCAACAGTATTTGCTGATGGATTTGACTGGGGTATGAGAGAAAGAGAAATCAAGGATTACACTACATGTGTTGGCCTGAGCAACTCAAAAGATGGTGAGATAGGGAAAACTGTGGGAGGAATGGGATCAGGGAAGAACAGCAGCGTATTTGTGGGTGTTCCTATTAAACATCTAAGTGAAAGGCTGAGCAGGCAGGTAGATATTTGAGGTTAGAAGTTCAAGGGAAGAACTAGAAGATAGATACAAGTTTGGGAGTTATCAGCCTCTAGACATTATTTAAAGTAACAATGTTGGATGAGATGGCGAAGGGAGTTTAGGTAAAGAAATCTGAGGAAAGTAAGCATCCTGAGAAAAAGTGAACATCCAGAAGAAGCCCCAGAGAGAGTGGTCAAGGAGATAGAGGGAACACCATGCAAGTGCTATACTCTGAGGGTCAAGAAACAAAATTATTTCAAAGGAAAGAACGTGTTCACCTTCATAATTCCTGTTGAAAGGTCAAGGACAATGAGAACTGAGAATTAATACATGCATAAAAAAAACCAAAACACTGTCACGGTCACTGAGGACCTTGACCTAAGTACCTATGGAAGAATATCTCAATACCCATCTCACAGTGTTTTTTTTTTGTTTTGTTTTGTGAGCATGTGTTGAATTGTTCAAGTAATATTTATGTAGCTACTATGTGTGTATATGTATCAAAGCAATCTTAATGAAGTTGTGGAGGTGGAAATTGGAGACATCAAAGATAGGTGACTTTTTCAAGGGATTTTATTGCAAACTGGGGCAGGGAAATGGAGCAGTAACTATCAGAGAAAGTGGAATCTAATACAAGAGAAATAATATCATGGTTGTATGCCAATGGGGCTAATTCCATAGAGAGGAAACTTCATGGTACAGAAGAGAAATGAGACAATTGCTCTACCATTCTTGAACAGGCAACACAGGTGACATCTAGTATTCAAATGCAGGGTTTGTCCCTTAGCAAGGAGCAAGGATGCTGTATTCATCATCACTAAAGGAAAGAGTATATTGGCACAGAGATAGGTAGCTAGGTAAACTTCATGCAGGGAGTTTATGGAAGTTCTCTGGTGATTGTGTGTGTTTGCTCGGTCATCAGCTAAGGCAGTCTGAGAAAGGAGGCAGTGGAAGTTAGAGGGGAGAGGAGTTGGTATGAAATCCATCTCTACGAAAGTGAAGGGATTAGGGGAAATGCAGTGTGATCACCTGGCAGCATGAAGGATTCCCTTCAGTTAGTGGCCATGAATTTAAAGTGGATGGATATTCCTCCAGCCACGTACAGGTGCATACATGCAGGCACAGAATAGGCAAGATGTGCAATTTAACAGGGACTTTGCTAGATAGGTGCTGGGAAGGGAGAGAAAAACACAAGGGAACTGCAGATGAAGCATGGGATCTAAGCTGGTTAAGAGAGAAGTGGGGGCACAGGGTACAGGGCCGTCAAGGACAGTAAACATACTGAAGACTAAATAAGATTATTCATGTAAAGCTCTTAGCACAAAGTAAATTAATCAGATGGCAGCCATTCCTACCACTACTTTTAAAGTTCTGATTACTATTTGCTGAAGTCATTTATGTCAGGGACTATGGCTTATTTCTCTTTAGGGTCTCCAGCTCTTTTATAATGCTTGGACCAAAATGCAATCAATTGAGGGGGGATGTTAATTAGATAGAGGGGAAAGTCAAGAATATTCTGTCTTCCTTTTAATCACCAAAATATCTAAAATAAAGTGCTTACATTTATATAATTTTGACTATTGAAAATACTTTCTACTTTTTAAAAACTAGTTTGCATTTTGCTATATTAATACAGGAAACATTTTCCTATGGTTCTGACTTGAAAGGTGGAGAAAAAAAAATAGTCCCCAAATAAATATAGAAGAGTTTCAAAGGGGCAAAAGCTATATACCAGGGCTTTGTGAAATATATAGGCAATTCTAATGTGAATAAATGAATAGTTAATCTCAGAACTGCCCATTAAGTCATCTAGGTCCATTAATTTTACCTAGAATTTAAACAAAGCAAATTTAGTCATGTACTTCCAGTGTCACAGAATGACAATTCACCTGCTATTATTAGATGTTTACATATTAAATACACAGAAATAACCTGATAAAGGATCCTCCCCTTGATATACCGAAGCCAAGAAAAGGAACAAATATTATAGCCACAAAGAAGTATTCCCACGGGTTTATCCCCAAATCAAACTTACACAGTGCAAGGTTTGCAAACCTCCTTCTCCTGAATGGAGTTTCTCATTCACTTCCTCAGGAAAGCACGATCCAGATGGCCTCTGGTCCTCTCCATAAACTTTGGTGGCAACTCATTTCAAAGCTCTCATTTGCCTCCTCATGTGAGGGAGGCAAAAGGGCCAGAGAGAAAAGGTACATATGATGATAGAAACAAAGGTCAGAGTGATGTGGCCATGAGCCAAGGAATGTGGTCAGCCTCTACAAGCTGGAAAAGGCAAGTAACAGAGCTTCCAGAAGAATTGCAGCTCTGCTGACCCCTCAGTTTTAGCCCCAAAACACCCGTTTTAGACCTACTCAGAACTGTAAGAGAGTAACTCTACCTCATTGTTTTAAGCCACTAAGTGTGTGGTAATGTGCCACAGCAGCCATAGGAAACTAAAACAGGTAGAAGCCAAAGTGAATGAAGATGAAGGATTGGTGGTCAGGAGGCTGAGGGTAGTAACTCCACTAAAAAGTCATGACTCCTTGCCCAATTTCTGGACGTGACCTAGCTGTCAGACTTGCAAACTATTAATCGAAGGAGAAGCTGGGTCATCAGGAGGAAGGGGCCAGCCACACCACGCCTAGTATACATGGTAATGATTCCTCTACTCCTTCCTCAAGGGGTCCTAGGGCCACATACCAATGCCACTAGAAACTGGGCAAGGGGGCCGCCTAAACATCTCGAGAACTGATGGCTACAAGTTCCCAATGGGCACTTGATACCCAGAGACATGAAGCACTGTCGTAGCTCATCTGTTAGAGTGCAGGCATTTTTAAGCCAGGTAATAATAAATGGACCCCTGGTCTTGAACTGGCTTACATTCGGCCTTTTTGGTTCACAGACCCACCTAGTGATCATTTTCACAGACTTTCACGGATTAACTACAATAGACAAATAGGACAATTAGTACCACTTCCACATTGGTTTCTTAGGCTGTGGGGTACGAGCTCTCTATTGAGTAGGAAAGACCAAGTATAGAAAGCCCAAACACTGACCTCAGCCCCTACCCCAAAGATATTAAATTAAGATAGTAAAACAAAAACAAAAACAATTGGGAAGAGAAGAGATTTGTGACGACCTTCAATACTTAAAGGATGCAGGGCTGGTAGTTTCCATCATACCGCCATTTAATCCACTGGTCTGGATACTGCAAAAGCCAGACAAATCCCAAAGCATAGATCAATCAATGAATGGTTAAAATGGAAGCTGCTGTGATACTTTTCTAGAGAGGACTATCATGGCCTCAAGTACATGCTACATAGCCAAGGATCCAGCACGTGAGTTCTTTTCCATCCCTATTAGAAAAAGGGATCAAAAGCTGTAAGCACATACTCTGAACAGATGGTAGGACACAGTACTATTCTTGACCCCAAGGCCATTTCATGATCCTTCCTTCCATCATAATAATGTCTCAAAAGATCTAGACTGCCTAGGCATCTTGAAGAATGTCCCACTGGTGCACTCTCTTGATGACATCACACAAATCTGACTAGATGAGCAGGAAGTGACACGTGCATTGAAGGACTGGCAAGGCACACGATCTCTACAGCATTTATGAAGGAAACATGACCTCTAGAGAGTAGGAGATGAAGGCTACAAAAAGTCAGGGTCCTGACACCTCAGTGAAATTGTAGGAGTCCAGTGGACTAGGGCATGCCACAGCACTTCCTCCAGAGTCAAGGACAAATGATTGCATCGGGCAAATCACTGGCAAAGAAGGAAGCTCAAAGCCTGGAAAGCCTCTTAAGGTTTTAGAGACAACTTATTCCATACGTAGAAATACCTTATAGCACACACACATGAAAGGCTGTGACCTCTGAGCAGTGCCAGGAGAAGACGAGCACTCTACAGCAGCTCCGGTGCAGTGCAAACAGCCCTGGATGTTAGCCATATAAACCCATTGATTCCACAGGATTTGAGGTACCCTGTGGTGAGAAAAGTCACCCCAAGGAGGTTATGCAAGTCCCAACAGGAGTATCCCAATTTGGTCCCCCAGAATTCTGGAGAAAGAAGTAAGCACTATTTGAAAAATAGGTCCTTGAATGCTACTGGAGCCTGGAAGGGATGGAAGGTGGGACCAGGGTCATGAGGTGGCCGTGCAGCCAGAAACGCCCATCAGGAACTGGGTCCTCTCACACCCAACAAGTCATAAGATCAAGACGGCCTAGCAGCAATTCACTGTAAGGTGAAAGCGGTCCCTCCAAGACTGACCAGGAAATGGGCAAAAGGGCAGAAGCAAACCGCTTGAGCAGCCAGTCCCGTCTCCCACATCACCCACTACGACCGTGCCAGCACCTTTCTGTGAGCACACATCTATGGCCCTGGTGATCAGCTGAGGCTGCCTTACAAATGGGTTGGCTTGGTACAGGGAGCGAATTTAAAACCAGGCCATGGCCACACGACCACCCTACTCAGAGGTGGTGAGGAGATCTCCTCCCAACGGCCAGGGCTTCAGACAGTGCACCTAGTCGTTCACGTACTTTGGAAAGGAAAGCGGCTCAAGATTACATGGAGACTCCTGAGCAGTGCTGAAGTGTTCGTAGGCAGAAACGGGAAAGATGACAAGATCAAGGGAAAGGAGGCTTTGGGTAGAAGCACACGGTAGACACGTGGAAGTGGGCGTGAGGAGCGAAGCTATGTGTATTACATATCAATGCCTCCACAGAGCGCCCCTCAGAGAGGAGGCGCGGAACGGCAAGGAAGGCAAAATGACTCAGTCAGTTGACATCGGCCAGGCTCTATCACCAACCACCAGTGTTGACACAATGGGCACACAGTGACATGCAGGAAACCATCACTCACTCACCAATGCTGATCCAGCTGCCGGTACTGTCAAATGTCCACCCTGCAAACAAGAGACTGCAACACTGATTCCCAGCATGGCACCGCCCCTCAAAGAGACACACAGCCACTTGGTGACAAGTTGACTACATCGGGCCCCTTTCACACTGGGAGGCACGGTGACTCACTTTTGCAGAAATGAACACATATGCTAGGTATGGATTTGCCTTTTCTGCCACCAGGGCCTCAGTCAGCACTACCGCTTGAGGGCTTAAGGAGTGTTCGATGCACTGGCATGGGATCTCACATAACATCACACCAGAACAAGAGGCCGGCTTAAGAGCAAATAGATGATGCAAGAAAGGCCACGTGACTGAGATCCACTCGTTATATCAAATACTGCATCACCCCAAGTGTGGAGGAACGGCCTAATGAAAGGCACAACTGAAGCACCAATTCAGAGGTGATTCCTTGCAAGGACAAGACACTGTTCTCCAGGGTGCACTGGACATTTTAAATCAATGCCCTCTACCCCCGGGAACACCACTGGGAAACAGATGCTTCACATCCCTGCAACTCTGGATTGCTGAGTGTCTTTTCCCCAAAAGAGAAATGCTTCCACCAGGGGGCACAGCAAGAGTCCAACGGAACTAGAAGTCACAGCGGCCAGAGGGCACTTTGCGCTCTTTGTGCCCAGGCACTAAGCAGGCAAGAAGGAAGGTCAGCATCCTTCTAGAACGCAGGTCATCAGGAGGAGACAGGGTGGCTGGTACACAATGCAGGCAGGGACAAATGCATATGGAACCCTTGTGATCCACATAGGTTCTCTTAGGTACTACCTGGTCCAGTCTTGGTGGTAAATGAACAAGTACATCAGCTGTAACCTGAGAAGGGCAGGGTGACCAGAGACTCTGACCGCTCAGAGACGAAGGGCCACGTCCCAACCCCAAGTAAACCACCTGGACTGATGGAGGAGTTAGCTAAGAACGAGAAGACACTAGAATCATTAGCAAAGGACAATAATCATGGTGATCCTAAGACCAGCTATAGGAAAAGGGACTGCCGTAGAGGAGGGACTTCCGGATGCCGGAGTTGCTGCTCCCAGAACGTACACAAGGGAATCTGAGCAGGGCAAGAACAGGTCTGCAGTAGACGCTGTGAGGCTCCGCCCTGCTCCTGGTTCGGGACTCAAGGACTCATTCCCCAGGTGCCCTCAACCCTCAGTGGTCAGCCCTTTCTGGAAACTGCCCTTGTCTGTGGTACCTCCCCCACCACACCACACACACACACACACACACACACACACACACACACGAGGGAAGCCTGATCCAGACCCAGGCATTGCTTAATGTGAGTGTATAAAAGCCTGGCCTCCTAGCCACAAAAGGCAACAACTCTAAAGGGTTATCCCAGCTGCAAGCAGGAAAGTTCCACTAAAGCCTTTGTTGAGACCACATCACAGCTGGGCTTCTCGCTCTGCCCCGCCCTGCCCTTCCTTTCCTTCCCTTCCCTCCTGATCCCAAGGACACTCCTAATAAACTTCCCGTATCTTTTTCTCCCTTTTAGAATCTGCTTTCTAGGAAACCTAACCTGTAACAGTGAGGCTGATACTCAATGAATACTGGCATGGAGTGATATTTTTCTTTAGTCAATATTTTCAAAATGCATAGCGTTCACACTCCAATTTAGATTTCTTTTAAACTTGGAAAAACCTGGCAATTCTGGCCTCATAGACACACACTGGTGCACGGTCCGTGGGAGTGGAACTCCAGCTGCCTTTCGGACGGACTGTGTATCCTTCAATCATCCATACTGCCTGCTGCTTCCTCTTCCTTTCCGTGGGGCTGGCTCCCATGTTTCTATGCCCCCTGCCTGGCTTACCATCATCTGAACGTCTGACGTCAGACCGTTTGGAGGCTCTGAGTTACTTGGGCCTTAGAGAATAGGGACTCTGTGTCTCAAAGGTGAGGGTGTTCTTTTCCAAAGCAGTCTGGTGCCTATTCAGAACTGAGACAGAAGTGAGTTGTCTCCAGAGAACCACCTCCTCCCTAGCCCACCCTGATCCACCCTGACTGGGCCCTAAATTGCAAGCTTGAATCCCAGAACCACTAGACTCTCTGTTAAAAGCCTGTTTGAGAACACACACGGGAGCTGCTGCATCTCCATTTAAGTGCAGTCAGTTTCACCCTCGAGCTGAATGGAAACACATGTGACTGGATTCAGATGGCTCCCTGCACAGCACAACAGCTCACTCCCAGATGAGGGATGTGAGACTCATTCTTGGATGGAGGCTCAGAACAGCAAGCCAACCCCCCAAGTGCAAGGCTGCAACCTCGTTTATATTTTCCAGGCTTCCCATCCGTCTCCAGGAAGGGACTTTGGCTGTATGTCCTTTGTTTTATTTCCTCTGGTTTCCTGTACTCAGCTACAGCAAATGCTCCAGGGCCCAGGGCCTCATCAGCCTCTGGTTCTCTATACTTTCAAAGTAGAAATGGCGGAGATAGATACCTGAGGGTCTAGTCACAGGTTCCTCCAAGCAAAATCCCACAGGAGCCAGGGGATGAAAAATGGTGCCTCTTGCACATAACTAGTGTGTCAACAAATGAACACTTCTTTGTTGGCCTGGTCGCCTCTACACACTGATCCCAAATGAATCCCTTGTTCTCATAGGCTACTTACTACCCTATCACAGAGTCTGTTGTAAAAGATCCTGCTGCAAAGAGATTCAACAGGAAGCTGATTGCACTCAACTTTGTGATGACACATGCATGATGATCTTGCTAACTGACTTCTCATTACCTGGTATAAAAAAGATGGTAAAGACCCCTGAAAGTATGAGCAGAGCCACTGATATTCACATGACACTCACATGCAAGTAAAATAGGAACTAACTAGCCAATGAATTTGAGAACACCAAGTAGACTCTATTTTACATGATTATATCAACACACAAGAAAAAAAGGTCAAGAGTGTTATTAAATGAACCTAGTCTGAGAAAGCCAAACAAATTCTGTGGATATATATTCTTGCATGTTTTTTCCCCTACTAGGGAGGGTAAATCTCTAGTATTCTTCAGACTTTCCAAAGAGCACCTAAGCCCCCAAAGGTCACACATGCTCACGGAATGACAGCGCCTCCCAATCCTTACCTCTAGCCAGACTCTTATGTCAGCTTCAAGTTTAAGAAGATAACTCTCTAACAAGAGCAGAGAACACATTCAGATAAATTTTGCAAAGGTGATCCTTGAACACTTAAGTCCGCCTGCTTGCTACCTGCTGATGAGCACTCGCAGTCTGGGTGTTACATGTACATGTGCCTCTCTCTCCTGCCCCTCTCCACCTCTCTCTCAGGCTTCTTGGTCTCATCTCTGATTGTCTGTTTGCACTAGCTTCATTCCACGTTCAGATCTTCAAAGAGATCAAGTCCATGAGACCATAGCAATCAACATGTGAGATTAGGCAAGTCATATGGTTTGTCCACCTCTAACCCCGCAGTGAGTGACACAATTAGTGTAGGGTTCTGACTCTACCTCCAGAGATAGACCATCCATTGCATGCTGCCTCTCCTCATCCTAGATATACAGGGATATGGGGGTAGGGGTACAGAGGAGGGATTCATGCCCTATTCAAACCTTTAATAATACTAAGTTCAGTCCCAAATGAAATTAAGTTGTCCACAACATCAGAAAGAGATGAATAAATGTGATCCAGACAAAACATGACTATTTTGAGATCCAAGTCATACCGACAAAAATAATAGTCAAGAGACCCAAGTTTTAGCCATGTCTATTATATTTTATTAACAAATGGTTTGACCTTAAGCAATTCATTTAACCTGTCTTAATTATCTTTAATGGAGAATAAATGATGTGCTTGCAACCCATTTTGGGCTGATGATCAGATTAAATCATGGAAATGCCCCTGTTTGGAAAAAAAAATGCACTCAGAAAGGCTATATGAACCCCAGGCCTTAGAATTATTTTTCCATCATGTTACAAACATATCCTGGGCTGATATCTGCTCATAGGCCTATTCACCTCATTGCTTTCCAAGTATGACCCTCCTGTAATGCCTCCCTGTTTTTCAAATTACATATTTCTCCAGATGCACATTGCTGCTTTTCCAGGCTGATCTCATTTGTTCGTTTCCTGTCCATATTTCTAATCTCTCTGAGGTTGCTCTGTGCTATGTCTCTTCCTTACTAGTGTCTGTAATACCATCCTATTTACCCTCATTGGCAGATATAATTACCATAATAGGTTTACAGCCTCTCTCCAAGCCATTAATAACAATGCAAAATGAAATGTGTTTGAAGCTGATTGCTACAGCACCTCCCTGGAACTTGCAGGGTACCATTTTTCATTCTTGTTGGGTTTTTCAGCCAGTTTTGAGGTCATTTCTCAAGGTTCAGAGAACCTCCTAACCCCATCCAAGGCTGTTTGGTTTGGTTTGGTTTTCATCATATGGGAAGCAGACTTGTTTCTCATGCTCATCGTAAAAGAAAGTAAAATAAAGTGTTATAACATGCCAATACATGAGAATAAATCCATGGGCTCCTTTCCAAGTCCCTCCTGTCTCACATCAACCTGAGGGTGCGCATTGTGATTCTGTCCCCATGTGGATCCAGAAATCGAGAGGACCTAAGTTTTCCGAGTGGAATTCCAAATCCTTGTGTTTCTTTCCAGTGGAAACCTGCAGCCAAGTTCCTCCATAAACCCGAGGAATAGGACGCATAATCTTTGAGGCTCACTACAAAGAAAACCTTTCCTTGTTTTTCTCAATGATTTGGCTGACACCAGAGTCCCTTCTGTGCTTCCATGACCACACTTGGCAGTTTCTAAAGACAAAGAAGTTTGAAGAAGAAAAAGAACACAAAGACCCATCCATGGGTGAATAAACTTGCGAATTGGTTTTGATGACATTATTGCAAATAATTTTCTTTTCTTCTTAGCTGGGAATTAGTTTTTGTTTCGCTTTGTTTTTTTACATGGAGTTCAGCACGGAGTACTTTGTCTTCTACTAATCGCTGGAATATATCTATTCATTTCTTGCTAAGCACTTCTAGTAATTCCCCCCAGCATTTTGCCTTTTTTGCAGTTCAAGCTCTAACAATTGGAAATTCAGGTTGAGTAATACCTTGGGGCTCTTTCTAAACTACCATAAGGATCTTCAAATTTCTTTTAAAAATATATTTAAAATATTTTACATTACAACCACCTTGAAAATACTGAATTGTAGCTTCTGAAGACAGAGAAGAGCTGCAAGTATCTTATCCTAAGTTAAGTGCTGTGTTTGAAGAAAAGTCTATTTATATCAATTCCCTTCATCCATGAAAGTAGAAAAGCATGAAGTTGGGACAGAGACCTGATTTCCTATCCTGGCTACATAGTTATCTTGGCTAAATAGTTGCTTTATGACACTGGGAAATATTCTCAACCATTGTGAGTTTGTTTCCTCTTCTATATAGTGGCAGTAATATTGCAGTTCCCTCGTGGAACACTGTTTAGATTAAATGAGCAGAACAGTGGTTAATAAATACAGTGTCTGGTGCATAATAGGTGATCAGTAAATGCCAGCTGCTTCCCTTGTCTTCCTGTAAACACAATGGCAAAAATCTGTCATCTTTTATTAAAACACGTGACTCACTTTCTCATAACACTATATTACAAGGCAGTTATGAACTACTGCTAAGAGAAAAATGTCTTTTCATGAATTTCATAATGATGATAATGATACTATGCAGGCAGCATTCTAAATACTTTATATATATTAGTCCATTCAATCCGGAAAAAGGAAGGTAATTTCACTATTCCCATTTATAGAAAAGGATGCAGAAGTTGAAAATAGTTAAATGACATGCTAGTTAGTAGATGGGTCAAGATTTAATGTATATAGAGCATTATATCTACTGCTTATCACATGGTGAATTCTTAATAAGTATTAGAAATTTGGTGAAGGAATAGGATTTTTTGTAATACAATTAAATTCCTTCTGGTGATACCCTTTTATTTGTTTTACCATCTTTACTGGGGTATAACTCGCATACCATAAAATTCGCCAATTCAATAATTTTTATTTTTAGTGTTATTCATAGAGTTGTACGACCATCAATATAATCTAAGTGAGGGACATTTTCATTACCAGAAAAGTCAGCCTTTTATTTTTTTTAATCTGGGTTTTCACAGATTTCTTAAGGGAGAAATTATATCAAAAATGTCACTTCTCTCACATATTGTTGGTTGGAATATACAATGGCACAGCAATTGCACTCTTGGGCATTTATCCCAGAGAAATAAAAACTTACATTCCCACAAAACTTGTTTAGGAATTTTTGTATTCATGGTAGTCCCAAAGTGGAAACAACTCAAATGTCCTTCAATAGGTAAATGGATAAACAAAGTCAAGCACAACCATACAATGCAATACTACTCAGCAATAAAAAAAAGTCAAATTAGTGATAGATGAAAAAGTAGTATGCTTACTGAACGAAAATAATTTTATAAGGTAATATACTCTATTTTTTCCATTTATATAACATCATCAAAATGACAAAACTTTAGAGATGGAAAACACAGGAGTGGTTGCTAGGGGACAGGGACAGGATAGGTGTAACAATGAAGTGGTAGCATGCGGGAGTTGGTCCTTTGGAATGATGGAACAATTTTGCATTTTAGTTGTAATGGTGGTTATATGAATATGCATGCGATGAAATTGCATAGAACTACACACACACACACACACACACACACAGAGACACACACACATACAAATGCATGTAAAATTTGGTGAAGTCTGAATAAGGCCCTGTCATCCAGTTAACCAGTGTTAGTTTCCTGGATTTAATATTGTACTATTGCTATGTAAAATGTGACCACAGCTGAAAGCTGAATGAAGTGTTCAAAGAACTCTTACGTATTATTTTTGCAACTTCTTGTGAGCCTATAATCACTTCAAAATAAAAAGTTAAAATTATGGCATTTCAAAAAGAAAGCCAAGGCAAGTTTTGAAGAAGACACCCAGACATGAAAGCTGGCGTGTGTATGATGTTTGAGGCCCGTCTTAGGATCGACACGACTTGATCATCATTGCTAAAGACTTGACAGGAGGACCAAGATCACAAAACAAATTGCTCAAAGTGGAAAATTTTTCAAGGGAATGGAGAGAACACCTTGAAAAGAACAAATAAAAGTAGAGCCTCAAAGCTGCTTATAAATACAAGCTAAATAAAAGGATAAGTAAGATACCTTAGGAAAGGTGGAAAGATCACAATAATTGGAAACTATAGGACTAACCCCACATTAAGGGTTGTCTTAACATGTTATCATGTGGAAGATGACCCAGACTTGTCAAAACACTCTTAAGAGTGTTAGAGAGGGATATTATTCTAAGGTTAATTTATTTGGATCAAGAGCATAAACACAAAGTAGTACCAATGAACAGATCTTCAGAAATGAATGTATGACTATTGTACTACTTCTACAGATAATAATGGTAATAGTAAGACAAAAGTAAAATTATTAAGTACTATGTGCCCAGGAATTTTCTAAATGTTTTACATGTATTAACTTATTTAACTTTCATAACAACCTGCCAAGATTGATACTATTACTATGGCCCTTTGAACAGTGAGAAAACTGAGCCAGAATGACTTTATTACTTGACCAAGCTAATATAGCAAGTAAATGGTAATTATGGGACTTTTTAAAAACATTGCAGAATTCAAAGACAAAGAAAAGAGGTCAAGCAGAGAGAAACAGATTACCTACAAAGAAATTTTGATTCTGAAACTATATTAGATTTTGAAACACCCTGGGCATCTTTCAAGTAGTATCAAACATCATCCAATACAAGGTTAGAGTTTAGCGTATTTTATCTATTTCTAATTCTCAGTAGTCGAAGCAATTCACATGTGGACATGATAATAATATTTTCTTTTGTATGCTGTATCTGGTTTTTTAAAATCACTACCACGTGATGAGTTTGGTCTTAAGAATGTGATCTCTGGCTCTAGAGTCAGATGAAAGGAATTCTAACCCTGACTCCTCCTACTAGAGGCTTTCTGACCCTAGGCAAGTTTCTAAATTTCTGTCTCATTTCACTTGTCTATAAAATGTTAACACTCATAGAGTATCATAATAATTTGTGCTTTAAGTGAAATGATACATGCAAAATGCTTCAAACAGTTCCCAGAATACAGGAAACACTCAATGAACATTAGCTAGTGTTATTATTATTACTGCGTTTCATTTGATCTTCACAACAGCACTGCAGGAGAGGCTTCATTTCGATTTCCCCAGGAGGGTGTATTATTTGATAGTTAATGGCTCATTCTGAATCACAGTTAAAACATTTTAGAGTGAGAACCAGAACTCCTGTCTCTTGTGTTCTCCCATTTTCAGCTCTCTTTTTAAGAACTTCTCTCATAAAAAAGTTTTTCCAAAAAGGATTTAACCTGGGCACCCACTGTAGAAGATAACACATCTCTCTGAGTTTCAAACATTCCCTTTGCATTTATTGGTCTGTTCAAGGGGGTGCACAGACCTTCTTAATACACACCTGACTTTTTTATTTTCACCACATCTCCAGGTCACACACACCAGTTCAGCTAGGACGGGCATTCAGTTATGCCTAAGTCTACTGGAGTTTTTCAAGCTGGGCAGCACACTGCCACCCTCATCAAAATCAAGGTTTTCTTAGCAAGAAAGGAGACAAGTGATTATTGGTTGGACAAATGCCCTAACATAAAAGAGGTCTGAGGAGCCGATGGCACCTTTGGAAAGAAGGAGGCAGCCAAGAGAACGCAAAAGACTCCCAGGGTTTGTGGCCCTGCACCAGCTCCGTGGGGCTCTACACGGTTTGGCCGTGGCTGAACTCTCTGACTTTAAGTTTTACCCACCTAGCGTCCTAAAACCCAGCCTGCTTCACATTTCATAAACTCTCAATACACAATCACTATTATTACTGCCTGTTTCTTTTTTATTTTTCCAACAACCCTATGATATACATGCAATGACCATGCTCCTTATACAAATAAGGAAATTGAGGCTCTGAGAGGTTATTTGCCCTACATCATCTAAAACACTGATCAGGGATTTGAACCCCCATTGTTTCTACTCCACAATAATCCCTGATTGCCAGGCTATGTTGCTGAAACTCAAGTTGGCTGCATGTTCTGAGAGGGTGCTGCAGAGCACTGAACAGCTGGTAGGTAGTACACATCTTGCTGGCTCGCTGAAGGACATTTTATCTTGTCTGCAGAGAGAATGAAATGAGAGAAGTGAAAAGCTAAGGGGTCTTCCTTTGGGGAAAAAGAGGAAGCAGGATGATAAATGAAGTAAACTGAGAATTCATATTAGAGCAACCACAGACCCAGTCTAAGATGGGCATTTCATCCATCAACACCGTTCTGACAATCAGCGAATTAAACATCTCTGGGGAGAGCATTCCCAATTTGACTCACAAGAGCAAGTGCTGAGTTCTGAAGCCTGCTCTCCACATGGGGTTTAGCAAAACCAGCTTCCCAGATGGCCTGATAATCCCTAAAGCAAGCAATAACATCCAAGTCCCAAGGGAAAACAGGCAAAGGCAGCAGATTAGACAGAAAGCAAGCTTAGCATAATTAGAAAAATAAAAGCTTACATTTATTGGGCACTTAACAATCAGTCCCAAACAACTGAGCGGTTATTTCATTTAATCCTCCAAAAGAACATAATGAGATAGACATTAACCCCATTTCACAGACACGGAACCAAGGGCCAGCAATGTCCCTGTTAGCTGCCTACTGTTTCAGCCCCAAGTCCATCCTTCTATAGTCTATACTCTCTAACGTCTCCTCGGCTGGGACTCTGCAAACTACATGACCCAGGACCCTTACACCAGCTAGTTTCCTATTAAGTTCTGCAAACAGAAGGCAGAAAATGGAGAAAGAGAACCAAATAAAGGGAAACAGAACTTCCTTCCTGCTTCCCTGTTCTGGTAGCATCACCCCTATAACCTGCATGTGTCCCCTCTTCTTTTGGTACTTCCACTCCTGGCTTTGTCACACCTTGTCAAGAGCATCCGAAAGAGCCAGGTGGAGATCTCTCCTCAGAAATCTGAGCGCTGGCCCTGCAGGGCGGCCCCGCTGAGCACCGCCGTCCCCGCAGCCCTCTCTCTCAGTTCACTCACCCTTGGGTGGTTGCTGCTTCCTTTAGTTACTATTTCTGGATTTACCTCCATGTTCCTTTTGGCTTTTAGCTTCTAGCACATGTATACCCAATTCTCTGTGGGAAATCCCGTGTGTCTGCAGTACCTAGGATCGTGTCTCTTTTTATGACTGAATATGGACGGGTCCAAAGAGGTTAAACATCATGTCCAATGTCACACACCTAGTAGGCAGCATGGCTATTCCTAAACCCAGGTTTTCCACAGAAGTTTAAATAGGCAGCTTAACTGCTGTGGGGGCTGGGGCCTCAGCACTAATCTATATACGTGTGTTGAAATGAACCAATTTCTCAGGATTCACATCATAATTATATTTTCGTTAATAATAAGATATGTGTATAATTCTTTAGCATTGGAAAGGGATTTCATAGCCATTACTTAGTATTAGTCAGAAAGAAAACATATTATAGTTAAGGGTATACCTTTGGAGTAAAAGAGACATTAGTTTAATCTTGCATCTGCCATATAATAGTGGTGTGATCTCTGGCACATGACTGAACCTTATTGAAACTTAAATTTGTCATTTGTGAAACCTGGTTACTAGAACTACCTATCTCAAACAGCCGTTGTGATCATTTAGTTTATGTAATATAATATACATAAACTGTGTCAAAAACTGGGTAGGGTCTGAGATGTGATCCCACCTACAAGTAATAAGTTAGCTTGTTAGTATTTCATGGATGCTGACAGAAGACAGGAGACTCCTGGGTCAAAGACAAATGACTTTATTACTCATGAGAAAAGCATTACTAGAGTTTTGTGTTGGCTGTCGTCGAGTGCTCATGCTTCTCAGTTCTCATAGGGCTGTGCAAAGGGCTGAACATGGACACCTGCATGCACAGCGCGTTGTGTTATAGAACACTGTGCTCAGGGGATTGACTATTTTTTATAGTAAACTGAAGTAACACCACTCTTTGTCGGAGAGGTGAGGGAGATGCTACCTCATCTGCCAAGCTTGCTCACTGAAAACACAACCATGAGAAACAATCCAGGTAAAGAGGAGTCAGGGCCTTGCATTTTGAGGATAACCAGTAAGGACATGCAGGGATACCCAAAACCCACCCATGGTGGATTGCCTTTCCCAACAAGATTTATGAAGTACTTAGTAATTACACAGAAAATGGTAGTGATCACTATGAGTCTCATAAAGCCCAATCATGAAAAAATGCTTGCCCCAATTTATAGATGAAGAAACTGTCTCAAAGAAGTGAAATGGCTTGTTCAATGGCAACACCCTTGGGGGAAATGGTGGTTCTGGGTCCCAAAATAAAAAATCATGACCCCCCAAATCCTATTCCCACTCCTCTCCATCAAGATGCCTATTTGTAAGGATAGGTAGAACATACCATTAACCCAGGATTGGCTACATAGTTTGTTGGGTTCAGTGTCCATATTTCTAGAATTCTTGAACTTTAGAACCAAAGGGGCCTAAAATATAATCTATTCTAGTGGGTTCTGAGCTGTTTATAACAGCTCTGGTTGTCCATTGAGCTTCCTCAGAAGGTACCAGGGTTGGGGCACATGAAGGGAAGGTTGAGGAAGACACCTATCCAAGCAGCTCCACTTTTATTGGGGTTTGCCTAATCCCCCAATAAAATTACCTTGGATTTTTTTTTTTAAAAAGGAAAGGTATTCTCCTAGAAAACCTCAGATTTATCTCAACTAAAATTTTGTTTTAAAGATGAAGAGGGGGGGTTCCCTGGCTGTGGCCTGGGTTCGATTCCCAGCCAGGGAGCTACTCGCTCCCCCAAAAAAAGGTGAAGAAGCTAAGGCCCACAAAAATGAATGGATTTGGCCAAATGTATACAATGAGCAGCAGAACCATGTCTCACCTTTGCTCTCCTGGCTTTCAGACAACTGTTCTTTGTACCAGACTCGGGGTGGCCTCAGATAAGTGTAAGAGCTGTTATATAATGGGATGGACTTCTAAAACCAGACAGCACCAAGCCACTACCAGGAGACCATGCACTTTGAATTGCCTGGCTAGACATGACAATAACCTCTCCTACCAGCTAATGTAATTCAGTGCCTGGAGTCAGAAAAGCTTGGCCTGACTCCCCAGTACACTGGGTAATGAGCTAGCTGATGTTCATTCATTCAGATTTCATTCAAATATTCATTGACAGTCTTTCTATGCCAAGGACTGTGCTAATTCCCAAAGACGTAACTGTGGAAAAGATACACTTTGAATAAGTACTGAAACTTTCTTGTTCATTCATTCAAAAATACGTAGTGAGCACCTACTATAAGTCATGCACTGTGTTAGGTGCTGGGGCCTTGCCCTCAAAGGGCTCCCAGGCTAGCGAGAAAGAGACAAACAGAATCTATAACACAAAATGGTAAGTGTCAAACAGGTACATTAAGATCTACACAGATACACCTCACTCAGCTTGGAGGAGCCAGGGAAAAGTCCTTGGAAACACTCAAGATGAAGCTGAGGGAGAAAGAGTAGCCTAGTTACCTCATCCATAAAATAGGAATATTCCTATTTTCCTCTCAGGAATGCTATTATGGTCCAAAGAGATACAATAGTCCTCCATTATCTGCAGGGATTTGGTCAATACCTAAAACTGTGTATAGTACCAAAACCCTATATATTAATACGAGGGCTGTCCAGAAAAAAATCCAGACATAAGTGCCTCTACTTTTCATACTCTATGGCTGGATACTTTCCCGACAGTGCTCGGTACTATGTTTGTTTCTACCTATGACGAAGTTTAATTTATACAATAGGCACAGTAGGAGATCACAAGCAGTCACTAATAGTGAAATGGAACAATTATAACAACATACATAGTTGTTATATGTTATATATAACTCCGATAACTGATCCGACTGCCAAGTGCCTAACGACGGGGGAGCGTCTACAGCGTGGACACGCTGATGGCGAGATGACTCACCTCCCAGGCAGGCCTGAGCCAGCGGGATGGTGGGAACTGCCATGACGTCACTCGGAATAGTGCACCATTTTAAACTTACGAATTCTTTACTTCTGGAATCTTTCATTTAACATTTTTGGTCTGCGGCTGACCTGAACTGAAACCGTGGTTAAGTGAAACTGCAGATAAGGGGGCACTACTGCATTCACGTGTCCTGCCTGGCACCCAGGGATGGAGGGCATTCTGTGTGACTTTCTGGCCCTATCTTCATACACACAGGAGCTGACCTGTCTGAGGCTGATGACCAAGGAAGTCAGCAGCCCACATAGAAAGAAATTCTTGTCTTCAGCCTCATTAGTTTCAGAGGCCAAGCAGGTAACCAGGCTCCAAACTCTGGCCTTGGAAAGGGGCCTGCACTGCTGGCCACCTCCTTTGGGAATTTCACCCTGGGGCAAAGGCCGTACCAAACCCAATTTTCTTCCCAAAGTGGTTTCCTCTCCACCCCTCCCCCATGGTCTCTCCATGACCCCAACAGAGTGATTTATGTCTCATTGAGGGCCTTTTCTCCTTCATAGCCCATCTGGCCTTCCTACCTCCGCCTGCGGGGAGGGTGTAATCCTGTGTTTGCAGCTTTACAGATGGTTTCTATGGAAATTATGACAATTTCACAGCTACTGTGGAGCCACATCATCACTGATTGAATGAGGAGATGGGACTTAAAAGGGGAAATTTGGAATTAAATATCAACAACCTAAGTCCATAGAGACAATAACTGGTTTTGCTAATGTTGTTGCTATCAACAGTAAAAACAATAACAAACTACTATTGTTCGTATATTAACATTGCGAAGAAGGGTTGGTTATTTCTCAACTCCTCTGTAAAGACTACAACAACTTCAAGCCCCAAGCAAGTGCTCACTGGCAATACTCAGAAATGAAGATCTTGCTCATACATGGAATAAAAAACAAACAAACAAGCTCACAGATACAGAGAACAACAGATTGGCAGTTGCTAGAGGTGGGGGTGGGGCGTGGGCGAAATGGGAGAAGGAAGTCAAAAGGTAGAAACTTCAAATCTAAAAACGAGTAAGTCCTGGGAATGCAATGTACAGCATGGTGACTATCGTTAATAATACTGTATTACATATTTGAAAGATGCTAAAAGGGTAGATCTTAAAAGTTCTTGTCACAAGAAAAAAAAATCTGTCACTATGTATGGTGATTGCTTACTAGACTTACTGTGGTAATCATTTTGCAACATATGGCGACTGTCCCGGAAAAATGCAGCCATTGTCAGTATAACAAGAACAGCCTGTGGCTGGATACTTCCAGACAGCCCTCGTACGTACAAATATTGAATCACTATGTTGTACACCTTGAACTAATATAACATTGTGTGTCAATTATTCTATAATAAATAACATAAAACAAAACACAATAAAAAAGAGCAAGGTAACATTAACAGATACAGGTGAGAGAATCAAGGGGTATAATTTAAATAAGTGAATCCTTCTACCACGTGACACAGGACCGGGCTACCACGACATATGACTTGGTGTGGGTTTGACTGCTCTCTCAAATCATCACAAGCACTCTGTAAGAAACTGGGAAACAGAAATGCTTCTTTAGGGAAAAGGAGTGGTCAGCATCACTTAATAGTTCCCAAATGCTGAGACAGTGAAGAAAGTAACCACAGAACTATACCTCCACGGAGGGTTTCTCTCCAGCACTGTTGCCCACTTTTGCTTTGGCCCATATTCTCTTCCATGAGAGTTCATCTTTTTTTATTTATTTATTTATTTTAGTCAACAATGCTTTGAGGTTAACTTGAACAGAGTTCTCTCCTTTGTAAGAGAGAAATGCAATGCTTTTATTTCATTTCAAAAGCAAGGCAAGGACTTTGTAGAAAATGTGGAAAATGTTGCTGAAGGAATAAAAGACAATACAAGTTATCCATTGTCCCACCGCTCAGAAATGTACCACTGCTGAGATTTTGCACTGCATTTTTTACTGTGGCTGACAGCATGCGAGTGGGAATTTAGACAGAATCCTCACTTTGCAAACTGAGCTCCTGAATGTTTTTTAACCTCTCCAAGTCTGTTTTTCTCTTCTTTCAGAGGGCTGGGGGATTTAAGGAAACACTAACACTTTATAACACCACCATTCTTCTACAGCTTCATTTTTAATGTCTCTATAGTATTGTGATATGAATATGCCATAAATTATTTATAATATCCTGTTACTGGATCAGTTGTTGCTCTGTATATTTACTATTACAATACATAGAGTGATTTCTTATAATCTCTAGCTCTTCCTTTTGTTTCCTATGCACTAACCAACAGGGGTTTAAGTCAACTAATTTCACCAAATATACAGAGACCGTGTAACTCTGGTGGACCCTGAGGAGGAGCAGTCAGGAGTGAGCAGTGAGTGTCCTTACAAAACTGAGCCAGCAGGCACGTGGACGGAGCACTGGGCCGGGGAATGGAGAATTCGGTTCTTAGCTCCACTCGCCTTCTACTAACTCTGTAATTTGGGCACGTGTCCTAATCTCTCTTTTCTCATCTATAAAATGAAGTGTAATTAGAGTTTCTCTCTCCAAGGTTCTTTTGTGAACAAATTAAATAAATGTAAAGTGCTTTTTAAAGTGCCTGGGCAAAGAAAGCATTATTTACAACAGCCAGAAAACGGAAACAACCCAAATCAGCTAGCAAACAGTTAAACAAAATGGGCTATATCCATACAGTGGAATAATACCCAGCCAAAAAAAAGAAATGAATAAAGTAGTGATACATGCTATAATATGGATGATGAGCCTTGAAATGTTATCCTAAGTGAAATAAATAACAACAAAAAAAATAGGCCACATATTGAATGATCACGTTTACATGGAATGTCCCAAATTAGGCAAATTTAGAGACAGAAAACCTATCAGTGGCTGCCAGGGGCTGGAGAGAGTGGGTAAGGGGGAGTTAGTGCTTAGTGGATACAGCTTCCTTTTGGGGTGATGGAAAAGTTCTGGAACAAGATAGTGATGACTGTACAACGCTGTAAATGTATTCAATGCTGCTGAAATGTACTTTACAGTGGTTAAAATTATAAATTTTGTTATATAAATTTTACCCCAGTAAAAGCAACCACCACGAGGACAACAACATGAAACAGTGTCTGGCATATAAGAAGCACTGAAGAATCATCCTTATTCCCCTCTGAAGCTCTCATTTTTCACACTGATAAAATGAAAGGGGTCAAATGATCTTTAAAATTGCTTCCAGCTCAGAGATTTTATAGAGAAACCTTTCCAAGAACATCCACTTCCTGCCCTCTTCCTCCACTGGCCTGAAGCATCCCCCAGCCCTTCTTCTGAGTGCCGCCGTCCAGAGTTCCCATCACTTCTTCCAGTACCTGATGGGTCTCTCAATTCCTAGTGACACTGAAGAAGCGCGTGGTGCACTCTCAGTAAATTCCTGTGGGACCCGTGAATGATGGAAAGAGAAAACCGAATGAAAAAGAAGGCACCGCCATTGACTTTGGCTGCAAGTGGAGCCCGCCCTCCGCTGACTTCCTGCCCGAAAGGTAACAGACAGCTTCCCAAGTACACACCCCCCTCCCCTCAAAATTCCTAATCACAGTTTTACTGGACAAGCCACTACGGCAGCTCCCAAAGCTCCACATTTTTAATCTGTTGACATGTCTGAAGGGTGAGTGAGCCTAGCATTCTCCCTGTTCACTTAATTATGTCACAATATGTTGACACTCCAAGAGCACCTCCTTCCCATATTGACGTCTCTCCTCTTTGCAGCTCCAAGCGGCTTGCGGTTTGCCTTGGCCTGGCACTCCAGCACACCCGTATCTTACTCCGCCTCATGCACACGTCCGTGATTTCTTTCCCACTGTCCTTTCCGGGTTACCTTCTCCAACCTCCCCGTTTCTTCAGTTCTGTTCTTTGCGAAGCCTTGCCTCCACTTCACAGATCTGCACTCCCTAAAATACCTTGCACTGTTCTGCTCTTGTCAGGTATGTGTTTTTAACTTCGTCCTACCATCTCAGACACACTGAAGGAGAAGGGGGTTTCTTGTTGAGCCTTTTAGATTGTCTTGTGTAGTTATCTACTTCAAATGGCTGAAAATTTTCATATTGAAAAGTTGCTATTACTCACTCTGCCACTCTGATACACATGCAAACACCCCCCCACACACACACACACACACCTGTGTCCCTTCTGTATTCAAGACCAGGGGCTGGCAAACTGTTGTCCTTAGGCCAAATCCAGCCCACAACTTGATTTTGTAAATAAAGTTTAATTGGCCCATAGCCATCCCATTCATTCACATATTGTCTATGGATGCTTTTGCTGTACAGAGTCTAGCAGTTGGGACAGACATATTATAGCCCACAAAGCCTAAAATATTACTATCTGGACCTTCACAGAAAACATTTGCAGACTCCTATTGTGGACAACCAAGGGACATCTCATCCTTTGGGAAACTCTTAGCTGGACAGCATGCATTGCCAGACACTGCCTTCATTTCAAATCCCCACACCCATTTGAAACTCCTGGCTCCCCACACTGCAATCTCACTAAAAAAAATCCCTAAATGTAGCACTGGCTGGCTTCCCAACTCTCCCTTGGTGGTGTGTAGGAGAAAACTGTGTCCCTGGAACCGTTTTCCCTCCCTACCAATTGTATGAAATATCATCATTCATCAATTGTCTTTTTTTCCTTCTCGATCAGTATCCATGTATCACACAACTTTCCATCCCATTGGTTTTAAATATTTCTAAGTAACAGGATGTGGGAATATTAGAGAAAAACAGCCCCTCCCTAGCCCACTTCCAAATAAACATAAGCATCGTAACTTCTCTCTTTGGACATAGTCTAGCTGCTTGAAAACAAACCAAAGTTGTTCTGCCCTCGATAGAGGCTGTCCAGAACGGCCAGTGTGTGGGCTCCAGGGTCCCGCAGACCTGCCTTTGAAAGCTATCTGCCCGTGGCAGATGCATTTAAATCAGGCCAACTGCGCGACAAGCCACAGCACCCAATAAAAATTGTCATTAGGCACTTGGGGCTTATCCTGACAACTGTCCTAGTACCTCTCCAGTTCTTCCTTCCCTTTCTCTGTCTCCTGGCCGAATTCTAGGGCCTCATGTTTTCTGATGTTTTCTAGTTTAGCTATTGTGTTCAGCTTTTGGACTTGACCAACTTCTGCTTCTCCATTTCGATTCTGTGAACCCCATCCTGTCACTCTCCAGGAAGTCCTGCTACTTAGCAGTTGACTTTGGATATTCCTCTTAGCCAAGCCAGTTCTAGCTGCCGGACCCCACTCAGTACCAGTGCCTAAACTGTCAGCACCTGGATGGAGAACAAGAAAGTGGTGTATGAAAAGCCATCAGCGGGTCCTAGAGTTTAAATCCTGACTCTGTGCATTACTAGTTGTATAAGCATAGGAAGTCAAGTGACCTCTTTGAGATTCAGTTTCTCTTCCAGACTATGTAGATACCAATACCTGTTTAGTATGCAGAGTTATCATGAGGATTAGAGACAGCAATGCCTTGCATAAATTAGTATTCCATATATAAAACTTTCCTTAGAACACACCTTGAACCTCATATTTGTAACCCCAAAACCCAAGGAAAAGGAAAAGTTCAAGAGATTAACATGAGAATTACTTTGGTAGAGAAAAATTCTAGTTTTTTCCAGCTCTTCTTTTACAACTTTAACTTCCCTTCTTTCTATGTTTTTATTTCCAGCAAAGATTTAAAATCTTCTTCCCATGTCTTTTACTCTGTCCCCAGTAACCTGGCTCTTGTGGCCCCTGAATCTCATCTGCTGTTGAGCAATGCAACCCAGGCTGCACCCCTTCTTCTGACAGAATTTACACAAAAGAGTTCCCCGGTTGTATACACTCTAGAGTCCTGCCTGTGAAGTTTCACCTAAGAAGCAACCATTCCATGCTCAGTGCTCTTGTAGCATAAAAATGACCACACCACATGTGGATATTTCTAGGAAGTGTCCATTGTCAAATGGTAATGAAATGAATATGGGGAGTTCCCTGATGGTGTAGTGGCTTAAGGCTTCAGCGCTTGCACTGTCAGCGCCGCGGCCTGGGTTCGATTCCCAGCCAGGGAACTACCCACATACCAAAAAGCAAAAAAAAAAAAAATAATAAAAAAATAAAAAATAAATAAATGAATATGAACAAAGATTTAGCTAGGAGTTCAATGACCTCCTCACTTACAATAGCAAAAGAAGAGATCAAAATTTAAAAACACATAAATACCCAATTAACAGGAATTAGTAATTAAATCTGTGATATTTCACAGTGCAGTACTATATAGCCATTGTAAATAATGTTTCAGAAAACCTTTGAAAATGCTCCATAAAGATGCCAAAATAACTTAAGTTTAAAAATATAGTTCAGGGCTTTCAGTCCAGCATGTATGGGGCTTAGAAGTTGCCACTCCATTTTAACAACAAGTAAAAAGCTGAGCAAACTAACAAATCAGCAACTCTTCTGAGATCCAGCAGAAACGGGAGGTCATGGGGGAAACTGCTGCCTCCCAGATGGGTGGATGTGGAGAATCACAACTTACCTGAGCAGAAACCCACAAGCAAACACTTCCACAGGAACCACCCAGGATAGAAAAACCTGAACTGTCGTTGGCAACTTGCTGGAGGGTCAGTGTGGACCACTCTGAGACTTAAAAACCCCAGGGGGACCCAGTTATCAGACGGCCCTCGCGGTCTTGACCATTACCTCCGAGAGCTCTGCTAGATCCTCCTGGTGAACGTCAGAGAAAAATCTCCTCCTGCTTGTGGATGGGGGAGGGGAAAAGGAACCATTTGAAATACACCAGAACACTCTGTTCTTCTTAACAAAGCCCGCCTATAGGAGAAACTCTTTTTCCAAAGCCTGACCTACCTGAGGGGGAGCAGGGAATCCAAACCAGCCACCTCTAGTCTCCCATGTGGGAGAAGGGAAATACACAATTGCAGCCCGCCAGCCATCCTGTCCCACCTGAGGGGGTAGGCCCCGAGAAGCACAGTGAAATCCATCATGCAGGGCTCACTAAAGACTAAGTCCTAATTGTAGGATTATAGAACTTTTAATTTTCTTATTTTTAATTTATCTAATGTACAATAGTTAATTCAAAATAACAGCAAAAATGTATTCAATTATGCATGTGTGTGCGTGTGTGTGTATACATATATAGATAGATATGCTTATGTGTAAGTGCAATGAATAACAGCAATAGAAATTTTAAAATATTTTGAGCTTAATAAAAGTGAAAATACGACACACCAAAATTTGCAAGCTGCAGTTAAAACAGTGTTTATAAACAGAAATTTATAACCTGGAATGCATATATTGAAAAAAAGAAAGACCTAAAATCAGTAAGCTTCCAGCTTAGAACACTTGGAAAAGTAGACAAATTAAACCCAAAGTAAGCAGAAGAAAGAATAAAATTTATAACATAAATCAACTAAACTGAAAACAAAAATCAATAAGGAAAATTAACAAAACCAGAAGTTGATTCTTGGAAAAGATCAATAATCAATAAACTGCCAGCCACAATAACTAAAAAAATGAGAAAAGACACAAATTACTTATATCAGAAATAAAAGAGGACATCACTACAGAGCCCATGGATATTATAAGAATAACAGAGGAATGTTACAAACAACTCTATGCCCACATATTGGATAACCTAGATGAAATGGACTAATTCCTTAATCTGCTAAAACTCACACAAGAAGAAATAGATCATCTGAATAGACACATATCTATTACATAAATTTGTTCTATCTCTATTAAATAAATCTATATATATTAAATAAATTTAATCAATAATTAATAACCTTCCAAAACAGACAGCACCAAGCCCAAGTGGGTTCATTAATGAACTGTACGAAATGTTTAAGGAAGAAAGTATACCAATTCTCTACACCTTCTTCCAAAAGACAGAAGCAAAGGGAATACTTCTCAACACAGCTTACGAAGCCAGCATTATCCTAATATCTAAACCAGACAGACATTACAAGAAAAGAAGACTAGATACTGGTATCTTTCATGTGCATAGATGCAAAAATTCTCAACGAATTATTAGCAAATCAAATCCAGTAATGTATAAAAAGAATTATAAACCACAACCAAGTGGGATTTACCAAAGGTATGCAAGACTGATTTGATTCAATATTAGAAAAATAATATTCGATAGATTAAAGAAGAAAAATCACATGATTATATCAATAGACACAGAAAAAGCACCCATGCATGATAAACATTCTCAGCAAACTAATAATAGATAGGAGCATCTTCAACTTGATAAAGAACATCTACTAAAAAACTCTACAGCTAACAGCATACTGATATTCCCCAACCTCAAGACTTACTATAATGTTGTAGTAATCAAGACAATGGGGAAAAAAAGACAAATAGATTAATGGAACAGAATAGGGAGCCTAGAAATAGACCCATATAAATACAGTAAATTGATCTTTGGCAAAGGAACAAAGATAGCACAATGTAACAGAGATAGTCTTTTTCAACAAATGGTGCTGGAACAACTGGACAATAATGTACAAACAAATAATCTAGTCACAGATCATATACCCTTCACAAAAGTTATGTAAAAATGGATTACAGAACTAAATGTAAAATGCAAAACTATAAAATTTCTAAATGCAAATTAAAGCAACAGTGAGATCCCACTCACACATCTTAGAATGACCAAAATCCAAAGCAGTGACGACACCAAACGCTGGAGATGATATGGAGCATCAGGAACTCTCATTCAATGCTGATGGGAATGCAAATAGTACAACTACCTTGGAAGACAGTGTAGAGATTTCTTACACAACTAAACATACTCTTACCATAACACCCAGCAATCATACTCCTTGATATCTACTCAAATGAATCAAAAATGTATGTCCGCACAAAAAGCTGTATGTGGATATGTATAGCAACTTTAGTCCTAATTGCCAAAACTTGGAAGCAAACAAAATGTCTTTCAGTGGGGGAGTGGATAAATAAAGTGTAGTACATCCAAACAAAGGTATATTATTCACTGCTAAAAACAAGTGAGCTACCAAGCCATGAAACCATATGGAGGGAGCTTACATGTACACGATTACTGAGTGAAAGAAGGCAACCTAAAAGAGCTACATACTGTAGGATTGCAACTACATGACATTGCCCACTCTGGTGGGAAATGTTGGTAACGGAAGAGGCTATGCAGGTGTGGGAGCAGGAGAAATATGGAAAATCTCTGTACTTTCCACTCAATTTTGCTATGCACCTGAAACTACCCTCAGAAATAAAGTTTATTCAATTTTTTTAAAAGTGGTAAAAAAATAGTTCAAAAGCAGATATTACTGCACGTTTCCACTTACATATTGCAATGAAAAATGCACGTGCTATACACGCACGTAAAGAAACTACACTACTGTGTTAATGGCAGTTTTCTTTGGGAGATCAAGTGGAAATGTAGTTTATGTTTTCCTAATTTTTTTTGTTTGGTTCATCTTTGTTTCTCCAATATTAGTTTTTGATTGCGCACCTGCACAGCAGGTGCTAAATAAATGTTTTTTGAATAAATGAGTAAAGGAAAAATTAGTGGGTGAAGGGAGATTTGGGGCCTCCTCATGACAATATTTATGGTGAATCTTTTTGTCCACACCCGACTGGCCCATCCCCACATACACCTTTCTAAAGAGAGTACACTCAGTGCTAACCAACACCCCTGTAGCCTCATCACAACTTTTGACAGTTTTGAACTCTTCTCTTAGATATTGGCCCATGAAAGGACATAGTTCTCTGAAGAAGTGAGACTGCCAGTGAACTCATCAATGACTGTTATAGCTCTGGTTACAAAAGCACCCACCCAACTACAGAGGCAAGACGAGCTACTGGGGTACAAGAAAAAATACCAGCATTTGTATTTATGATTATCTCTCTTCTTTTTTTAGTTGGCACTTTCTATTTTTAGTGAATAATGGTCACAAGATACATTGTGTAATTTACATATAGGCATGTGCATATACGTATATTAATACATATACAGAGAACATGCTCGACAAAATATTGAGGTGCTCAATCAAGAAAGCGTATAGGTCATTGCCATAGTGACCATCTGTTACAGCCCCTTCATTTTGGAAAGGAGGAAACTAAAGCTGAGAGAGAAGGGAGGTAACTTGGCCAAGTGGTACATCTGGTTAAAGGTTGGGTCTCCAAGCTGAGACTGCTAATGTTTTATGCAGTTATTTTGGTTTAGTTTTATTTTTTTCTGCCTCATCTCATTTATTTTTGATGGAGTAGAACTGTTTTTTCGAATGCTATATGAGTCCATGTTAAGGGCACAGATGCATTTCAATATTACATGTTCCTAGAAGTTTAATATTTAAAAAGTGCTCACACACCTAAATGCACTTTTTGCCTCCTCGGAAAACTGGAGGGCTAACCTTCCAGTCACAGCTTGCATTCTCCTCAGCCAGATTTCCTGTTCCTGGTTAGCTTTATCCACTATCTCCCGGAAACATTACTTAAAGGGATAATGCCCAGTGGAAATAAACCATAAGGAGGATCAGCTGTAGAAATCCCTGACAGAAAACCATCACAGACAGTAGTCTCTGGCCGCCTTGAACATTATTTACAAGAGCAGTCAGCAGAACCTCATCCCCAGGGACCATTACTTTGAGGGAACTCGGCCAATCGAAGCATTACTTGGAAGGCACTGTTTTTTTTATTTCCTCAAATGCCCACTGTCAAACTAAACCAAAGTTCTGAAAGGTTTCAAACACTTCCAAGTTTGGGAAAGTAAATATACTCCCAGAGTCAAGTGTGGCCTGAGGGCCAGGTAAGCAAGCGTCTTACTTTTCCCAGCTTAAGTGCAAACTTTTATTTGTCAGAGCAGCCTGGTAAAATTCATTTACACTCCAGGGTTTGGATGCTGATGACTCTAGAGGCCTTTGTACACCTACAAATCTATTTTCAGCTGTCTTCTCTTGTGCGGGGTAAGGAGAACTTCAGTGTCCCTGAGTCCTTTTGAAAACTTTTTGCCCAGCACCAAACAGGCAAATGACAAGTGATAACAAGTCAAGGGCCATATCTCTTTTGTTTCAAATTCTCTCCCCCAACACCTCAAACCCCTGATGACTTCTCAAAGGAAACATCGTGCACAATAGTGACCCATGTGGGAAGCAGGGAACCAGAAGTGAGCCATCATTCCCGAAAAGGAGTTATCAATAGATCAAAGTAATCAATGCCATTATCCTGTTTTCACTGGATGACAAGAGTCTATGAGGTATCATTTGGTCTTGGCTGATCATATACCATAGTTCTCCTCCTTCTAGGAATTTCACTGATGGAAAAATTCTGGAAACCATCTTGAGAAATAGTGTAAAACATTCACCTGTCACTTAGAATTGCTTTTTCATGCACTTATTATCAAAAATTATAAACAAAAGGTTGTGTGAGCCAACCACAGAGAATATTGGCACCATAAATGCCTATCATGAGAAAAATCTAACTATAACATTCAGTAAGGTGTTTACAGGTAGGCACAGAACCACAATATAAATACCTAGTCATATGCATGTCAAACCTGGAATTCAGAATATAACTCAGAAACATTTTTATTCTGCTAAACACTTGCTATTTAATTCCTTCATGATTTATTTATTAATTAACTGTACTCATTGTCTTACGGCGGGAGTAAAAAGTAGGTATGCTAGAGACAAAGCATATTTTGAGTTTATCAAGACACTTCTTAAAAATTTCTTTTGAGAACTTTGCAATCAATTTGGAAGAATAAAGTTTTTGCCGTTACTGTACTCAAAAACTGAGCAGCTGATCTCCAAGACGGAGGAAGGTTTCTAGGTGTGACGGGAAGATCTGTCCTTGCCTTGCATTTATGGTACTATAACACACCAGGAGCAGATAATTGAATTTAAATAAAGAAACAGCTTCCCACTCTGTTAAGAGGATGGATTCCAGAATTACAGAATCGGTTTGAATTCTGGCTCCCCAGTTATTATCGATGTGATTCGGGCCAACCACTCACAGTCCCTGGGTTTCAATTTTCTTATCTGTAAAATCATTTTCTGTAAGAGAAAAAAAAAAAAAGGAGAGGGAACACACACACAACACACATACACACACACACACACACACACACACACACACACACACGGTGCCCAAAAAATGTATACACATTTTAAGAAAGGAAAAAAACTGTATTAAAATTATAATAGTAATACTCAATATACACCAATAACAAAAGATGAATACAAGTCACGTTTGACTTCTGCAATTACAAGAGGTGCTCAAAGTGGTGACCATCAGTATTTATGTAATACATAGATAAAATCTCTTAAAATGTGTATGTATATGTATGTGTGTGTGTGTATATACATATGTGTGTGTATAATATGTGTGTATATATATATTTTTCTAAGCACATAAAAAGTACTGGAAAAGAGGTACTTACTACCAAATCTGCAGAACGTCTAAAACTTGGTGTAGGAATGCTGTGTCATACAAATTAAGTTTCAAAATTATTGTGGGTATAATAGAAAGATGAGCTAAAATGGTGATAAACATTATAGCGGGAAGAAAAATAAAATTCCATAGTTACAGTATTTTTTTCTTTTGGTTTTAAGTGTAGTTGTACCAGCATAGAATGAAGAGCCTACGTGAAAAAGTTTCTGAATGCTTGACTGATAGTGAATTTATTATGGAGACACTAGCAGGACATGAACACTGAACTATTAGGTGTAACCTTGTGCTATAGAAGCATACGTTGTATCAAAATCTAGGAAATTATCTAACCTAATGCACTTTGCCATGGCCATATTCCATCTGGAGCATTCAGTTCTGGACACTGTACTTTTGGAAGAATATTTACAAAATAAAGTATACCCTGAAAAGGAAATCAGAATGGCGAGCAGCTCATACAAGAAAGGAATGAAGAAGCTAGGAAAGATAAGGCTAAAAAAGAGAATTTTAGGGCAAATGTGGTTAATTGCCCTCACACATATATAGGACAGTAAAAATCAAAGACTAACAGTAATTAATATGCATTGAGTACTTATTATGTGCAAAGTAGTCACTGTTATCGCATTTTGCAGATGAGAAAAATTGAGGCACAGAGGTCAAGTTACATGGGTACAGTCACAGAATTCATAAGGGCTGAGCCAGATTTCACCCCAGTAGTCCATCGCCAGATCTGAGAGACAGATTAAAGCTATTTTTCCAAATACATACGCATATTTCTTATCTCTGTCTTATAGGATTGCAATAAGATTGCACTCTCGCAATTCTGGACACAGACTGATGATTTGTTCTAGCCAATGAAATGTGAACATCAGTCGTGTTCGTGACTTCATGGTGGAGGTTTAAGAGTCTGTGAGCAATTTGCCATGTGCTCTTCCCACCATGATTGCATGGTCATGGAAATTCCATCAATCTAGGTCTCTGAGGGCCAATGATGAACAGAGCTGCCCTGATGACCCATACTGGTTAAGTAGTAGGAGCAGGAAATAAACTGTTATTGTTTGATTAAGGCATTGAAATTGGGGAACTGCTTGTTACTGTGACATTACCCAGACTTTTCTGACAGATACAGTTGTCCACATGCTTAAAATCATTTAAAAATTTTCAGAATAAGGAAACATATTTATTCTTATATTTCAAAATGTTGGAAAGAAGAATAGTTTGTAGAAACTACAAGTAGGCCGATTTAGGCTTAATTTAATTATTTTTAAGTAAAGTTGGCCAAAAGTTGCTTCACGAGGTAGAGAGATCCCTGAAAATAGCAGTATTTAAAAAGAAACTAGATGATCATTCTGCATCTATGTAGAAAAAAATACAAGGGCTGTCTGGAAAGTATACAGCCATGCAATATGAAAATTAGAGGCATTTGTGGCTGAATTTTTTTTCTGGACAGCACCTGCATGACTTAATTAACAAGGTTTAATGTGTCAGACATTTACGGAGCACCTCAAATGTATCAGTCACTTCAAACACAAGGCTAAATGCAAACATACAACCTCTGTCCTCAAGTACAGAAGTAGATAACCTATGCTGTCTCTCCTAACAGTGTGATTCAACTAAATTAGAGATAATAACACGGCCTGGATGAAGCTGACAGCAAGCCTGAACTTACAAATAACCATGTAGCTCTAAAAACCCTGCTGATGCTTAGGTTGTATTATTATTTTTCAATTAGGAGCCAAAAGTATAGGGTTTACAAAAGGAAGGAAAACGAGAGAATTGCTGGGTTGAAAGGAGGAACATTTTTCCTTTCTCTAGTTACCATTCTTAAATCTTGCAAACCAGGCATATTATCCGGCTTACATCAGGCGTGTCCAGCAAAGGGAACAGCACTGACTCACAGCAATTGTTACTGACCTTTTCCATCCCTTCTTCCACCTCTTAGAGTCAGGAAGGGAACATTTCAACACTGATCAACTCAGGCCTGAAGGGAGGCGATAACCATCCTACAGGGCCAAACCCTTTCCAAAAGATCTGAAGTTTTTTTCTAAAAGGGTGTTTGAGCAGGGCCCAGAGGAATCCCCTATTCTCAAGTTGAGGGGGGAAATCACAGATTAAATCGGTGATTCCAAGGGACACTGACACTCTTTCCCAGTGGCACTTCTAAACAGGACTCACCTTTCCCTGGTAGTATCAATAGTTAAAGGTTTGTTTGTTTTTTTAACTTCCAAAAATCAAACAGTGGAGAGAGATGTGCAGTCCTTTCCCTGGCTCTCGGCATTTTAATGGAGAAACATCTAAAACTTGGGTCAGCATTAACCGTAATTGCTCTGAGGCAGACATTTCCATTTCAGGTTATTATTCCTAACAATATTAGTGCAGAATAATAGATGCGGCTGGATTTTACAGCCATTATCAAGACAAGGGTGACGTAGCTGATTACCATTGTCCCCCAATTCCAAAGTGTCCATTTGAACTTTGAATACTCCAGCCCTGCCCAGGCCCGGAATTTTCTGAACTAGGGTTCTGATTTTCTATAAAAATAAATAAATTAGGGCAAGCTGGATTTCAGTGCCATACCCTCAGTTACACAGGGTGACCTAAGTTTTTCAAAAACATAAAGGCAAGAAATCGGCTTTGGCATGTGTACGAAAGCAGGGAACTTGCAGCTTGTGCTAGTTTAATGTGCACCCGTAATACTGTCACCTATTTTCAAAAATACAAGGATATTTTTCCAGGGACAGCTGGACCCCTGTGGTACCCAGTCTTGTGTTAAGCTCTTTACATACCTTACAAACACAGAGGTGAAATGTCAGTCTAAGGCAGAAGCATGGAGATAGTTTAGTCTAGTGGCTCCACGCCCAAAAGTTTCAGAGAAAGGGCTGATGTTTGAAGAGTCAGGAGGGGAGACCGCCCATCCTGTACTTTCTTTCATCCGGGCACTATGGAGATGACCCCATTTTCCCAGTGTGTCCTCTGCCCTGGTGACTCGGGTGAAGATTTCATCTAGGGTCAGAGAGGGAACCACCAAGACAATTGTGTCTGGTCACTCAGAGGAGAGAAGGGCTGGAAAATCCCTCAGCTTTCCTGGGCTGGCCGAGCTGACACACCCACCCAGAACCAATGGCCCAGGGTTGCAGCAGGGAGGCGGGGGGCGGGGGGGATCCGCGCGCGAAAATGTTGCAACTGGGGACACGCGTGAACCCAGGTCTCGGCTAGGAGGTCACGGTACGCTCAGAGGAGCATGCCCTTTTCCTCCTCCCGGTCGCCCAGCCCCGTGCAAAGTGAGCACAAGAAAGTTGTGCCCGGCCATGGCGCCCTGGCCGAGCAGAGAACGAGGGCAGCGAAGAGACCCAGGCCCCCCTTACCTTGTCCTTGGGACCGAGGTTCTGCAAAACCTCCTTGCCGGTGGCGCTCCGGATCTCCACCCCGGCGGGCGCGGGCGACGCGGGCGCGGGCTCCCTGCTCTCCTCCCGGCCTTGGCCCCTGCGCGGGGGGTCCCCCTCCAGCCCTGGTCGGTTCCCCGAGCCGCGGCCGCTGCCCTGGCTGCTTCGGGGAGTCTTGGCGCCCCGCTGCCCCACGCTCAGGGCATCGAAATCCAGCGTCTTGCTCTCGAAGGCGCCCTCCACGTTGCAGAACATGCCTCCGTACTTCTGCCGCGGGACCTGGTCCGTGGTGCCCGGCCTGGCCAGGTACACGGGCAGATCGTCTTCGTGGGAGCTGTCCCAGCCTCTTCGGCCCGAGGCCATGGTTGGAGCGAGACAGCGGCCCGCGCGCGGTTTTCTTCCCCAGAGGCGGAAAGGGCAGCTGCCGGCGGCGTGCGTGGAGCCACAGAGACTGGGGCGGGAGGAGGCGCCTGAGCCTTCGCGCCAGAGGCGGCAGTGCTGCTCCGGTTCCTGCCAGTCCGCAGCCCGCCCGCCAGCCGGCGCGGCGCGGGGGCCGGAGCAGGGCGCGCGGGGCTCGCGGCTCCCCTCGCGGGTTCGCGCCCCCGGACCCTGACCCGGCCTCACAGCTGACGCGCCCTGGTTGCCCCGAGAAAGTAGAAAGCCCAACTTGCCGCGCGCGCGCACACGCGCAGGCACACACGCACTTCCCAGATTCACACTGCAGAACTTGCCTCACTCCCGTGTGCACGCACGCCCTGCGCTACCCCCTCACAAACCCAAGCCTCAGCTGCCCGGCTCATGCACTTCAACCCTGTGGGCTCGCGGGTGTCCTTCACAACCACACACGCGCACACACTCCGTTAGCAGGCTCGCAGTCCTAGACTCTGATTACCTGTAATCCCAGACTAGTCTCATCCTAATCTTAGAATTCTCACAATTGCTCCCCGTTCTAGAATCGGCCTCACAAGCCTGCACCCTCAAATAAATAAGCCCTGGATTTTTTGACAGGGCGAGAGAGACCCTCTTACTTCATTGACAATTACAAAAGCCTGTAATTACTCACAGGCAAATCTACATGTAAACTCATTCTTACCTCATATATGGCACCCTAGATGTTGCTTTCTACCCACCTTAATTTGCCTTTCAATTACATCACACATCACAGACATGCACACACCTCTAGATTTTGCCTTGCAAAATACTCTTAATACCCTGTCCTCATACAACAAACCTCAGCCTAATACCTTGCAAGGTGACCCCAACTCACATTTATCTCAGTCGGCACCCTACCCTTGGGCTCACACATATGCTCAGATTTACCTCAAAATGCACAGCAAAAGACTTTGTCTTCCCCATTACCCCATTATACACAGGGTTTACTCCTGTGCTCGCTCTTACAGCCTCCTCCCTACGTCCACTCGCATACACTCTAACCCAGATTTTGCCACATAAAACAGGGTTCACAAACTGCCCAGCTTGCATCGCATCTGCACACACAGCCCAAATCTGAAAACTGCTCTGTGCCTGCATTAAACAGGGCCCCCTTTCAGAAATTCACTCATTCATTCATTTATCTAACGAATTGTGTGCCTTCTGTGCTCTTCACAAGCTATTGGAGCTACAGAGTTAAACAAGGAAGATGAGAACTGTACTCACAGACAGTGTAGTCTACAACCTCTCATGTAGGCAGTATAGTTATTCACTATTCCGCTCAACATACTAAACTTTACTTTCTGACTTTCCCCCACTATATCATAAGCTCCATGGAGGCAGAGATCTGATCTGTTTAGTTTACCTTTGAATATCTTGAGTGTAGAACATTACAGGCATATAATAGATAGTCTAGGAGAATAAATTGTTTTTGAATAAATGGATAATGATGATCACCACCATTACAACAACAGGGAACATTTATGGAGCTGTTGCTATGTGCCAACCACTACTGTAATTGTTTTACATATATTGACTCATTTAATGCTCGTAAGCACATAGTAGGCTTCTTTGTGTGCACACAGTCTTGGAAAGCATCCACACTGAGTTTGATGACCTGAAACCCTGAACTCCAGTTTGGAAAGGCAATTAGGATATTGGAAAATGGGATCTCAGTGGCAGGCCTGTGGCAGCCTTGTAAGTTTAGGAGATGAAAGTGGACCTGAACTTGGATCAAAGATAGGTATGTTGACACAAGTTATACTTAACCCCAGCGAGGAGAAAGCACTTGCTAAACGGCCTGTCGCTACCAAAATTATTCATGATTTCTTAAACTGACTTCCTCTGGGCAGCTGCTCCTTTTTGACAAATGCTGATTGGTGAGGGACACAGACTTCCATGTGAGAAATCAGTAATATAGGCCATTCTCTCCCTCTTGCTCATGTAGGTTACTTCCATCTTTTTTTTCCCTATTGCTATCAACTCATTAATTTATTTACAGACTTTTAGGGGAACATTTCTTATGTGCCCAGCACTTCATGTTCTCTATGGAACATGATTCTAGTGGTGGGAAACAGACAGTAAATAGGAAAGATCAGCTCAGATAGTCACATGAGCTATGTAGAAAACAAGATAGCCAACCTTTACATTGGCTGGGCAGAAAAAACTTCTAAGTCTTCACCCTCTGACTCTCTATAAACACCACCGGCACCAGCATTGTCAACAAGGACAATGAGGATATTAACTAACACATATTAGGAATTTATTCTGTGCCAGACTCAGAGCTAAGCACTTTCTGTACAGTATCTTGGTTAATCTTAATAACACTACAAGTCAGGTCCTAGTATTTTATTTTATTACTATTATTTTTCTACTAGCAAGGAAGTTGAGGCTCTGAATAAATGTGCAATTTATGATAGAGTCATAACTGGAAGCAAGATATGTGCAAAGGGTCTAAGATTTCCTTGGAGAGAGGCATATTCTGAATATAGATGTGTGCTTATACGTGTTAATGTGTGTATGGGTGCATGGCCATAGATCAGCCCCATTGTTATAGCTATGTTGTCTCACCACTGTGTTGCAATGCATATGCTCAATAGTTGCATTTATTGATAAAACATTGTATGTAAAGTCAACAGCTGTGTATAAACATAAGCATTTAATTAAGAAAGCAAAGTAGCCTTTAAAAGAAGACTGAAATGGGAAGAGTTGATCTAACATCGGTTCTGCATCTACGTGGCCTTAAGCCAAATGTCTTACTTAACTTCTTGAAGTTTTTCTGCTTGGTATTTGCCTCAACCACCTAAAAGGTTTATTAAGCATTTTATTCCTTGAGTAAGACATTGTGCTAAGAATATCATATGCATTGCCCTAATTTTCTTATCAACCCCATAAATTTGGTGTGATTGTTATTTTCATTTTGCCAGTGAAGAAAACCAGGCCTGAACAAGTCAAGTTCCTTGCCCAAAGCATCACCACTACCACTTCCAGCTGGAATTCAAACCCTCTACCAGCTAGTACGAGAGCATGTGCTCTTAAAAAACTGTCCCATGATAGAGTTCATTTCAAAGGATCCAAAGAGATAATAAATGGGGAGACCAGAAGTAAGCCGTTAACAAATAAAATAATTCTAAGGTGACTAGTTGTTCTTGGGCAAAGGCTAACTTTAATTAAAACAAAAAGAAATAACCTATCAATGTCCTCCTAATAAAGGCACAAACGTGGCGATTTTATCGTGTCTCTCCCTAGTAAGGCAGAGTAAGATACGTTACTTATGACAGTCACAAACATAAGAGCAGTGTTATGTTTATGGCGACCTTAATTCAGACTTCCCAGGGAAGGGACCATACAAAAGAATGTGCAAGCCATTTCTATAACACAGGCAACACAAGAGAGCTTCCACTTTTCACACATCAGGTCAAATCTGCATTTCCTGTAACTTTGCAGCAAATGACTTGCCATTGTGCATTGAGATGACTTGTGATGTAAGCCCAAGGCATATCTGATTTAGGGAAATGTATTCCAGAGGCATCTTCTACTACCTATAGATCAGAGGAAGGCAGTCACTGCCAGACAATAAGGAGGCAGTGGCAGGCACCAGGCAATCCTTATGTGGCAGCCCATAGAAGATCTTTTCTACAAAATAAATTGTGCTTGCATTCTCATAAGGCAAAAATCTCCCCAATAGAAGACAAAATTTTAACACTCACTAAGGCTGTGCCTCCAAGGAGAAAACAAAGGAGTTGTGCAATTTGCCTTGACTCAACAGTGAATTTAAATATTTCTGATCAAAACCCACCCTCTGTCTTTTCCTTGCTTGAACGGCAGAATTTAAAACCACATGATCTCTTTCCTGCTTTATGAATACAGAGATTAGAAACCTCATTTTTCACACTGCAGATGCCATCTATGAGGCAATCTTTACAAAATAGTCAGCCTTCTGCCTGATACAAAGTAAGTGCTCAAAAAATATTAGTCCTCCATTTCCTCAGAGTATATTTAGATATATCATTAATATCACACAGAGTTTTTAATAATGAGCTTGACCATGTCCTCCTGTAGCTTTGCAGGGGTAAGTGGAGCAAATTGACCTCATAATAATGTTTGATATATTTGTTTAAAAATGACTGCTATTTTCCATATACCTTCACCATACCCTAAGAATTTTCCGGACAGGCCACTACTGAATTTCAGCTCAATATTTTGTGACTAAAGTGTTCATTAGAAACCTAGACAGGTCATTTTTCAAATCTATGCACAATGCTAAAATCAAATTATAAAATAGTTTTAATAATCCCAAATAGTGCATGCAGACATAAATCCCTGCTATTTCATGGAGAAATCCTGTAAGAATAGATATACAAGTAAAAATATTCATAGGGAATGAGTTATAGGATTTTGAGTAACTTTGAGTTTCTTCTTTCATGCATTTTTATATTTTCCAAAATCTTTATTATAACTGTGAATTACTTTTATAATCATAAATAATGTTAATTTTAAATGTGTGTCCAGGATGTTATTTTAGATAAAAATATATTTATTGAGCATGTCAAAAATTGCTGATGGAGAACTATTGAACCAAGTTTTTTAGCTCCCTACTCTATCATGAAGATCTATTATCCAAAATGAAAGATAAAAATAAAAGGAAATTAGATCCCTCATCAGAGTCAAGTGTCACTTCATGCAAAGCACCTCAGCAGTTGGACAGCCGGGTGAGAAAATGGTCATTATGATGAAGGCGTGAAATGAGGGCTTATAAATGTCCTCGAGGCAAATCCTTTCTACCAAAGGATTAGTTAATAAGACACGACACACAAGTCACCACTTTCCTAGTAGGGAGCTGTGGGGTTCCCTTCCCAGAATCATACACTGGGCATCTCTCTTTAATTCCTGTTTTCAAAATGTTCCAAAGCCAATGTCAATCACAAAGTTTCCTTTTGCAATACGTGGGAAAAAGACAAATGTTAAATGCTGACCAATATGATAAAGTAAATATTCACTTCCGATGCTCGAATGTTCCAGTTCCCTTGGAGCAGGTTCACAGCTGCAATTTAATCTCCTAAATGAAAATCCCTAAGTAAGGGCCAGGCAATCAATCCAGTTACAGGATGTAACAGAAGAAACAAAACAAAACAAAACAAAACAACCAAGCAAACAAAAATAAAACCCATAACCCATCCAACCTCTTCACCAGCCACAGGGGTTCACAGTGTTGTTTCCAAGGATTTTTTAAAAATGTACTCATTTATTTTTCCAATTTCTTTTCCTGTTTTTCTGTCCATTTACTAAAAAAAGTCTCGACTGATTTAAAATTATTGTTATAACAGTCTCATTCTGATTATTTAAAATAAAAGTAGTTCTGTCTAACTTGTGGCATTCAAAGAGAAAAACAACAGAAATGAATCCTACACTGGGCTCTCCCTGACTTTCTTCCTCCCTTTTCAATGAAAATTTCAAAACTACAGAAAAGCAGAGGGCAATTTAACACACTTGTGGACTCACTCTCTAGAATCTATAAGTCTTTTCACCACCTTTTGTCCATGTATGTTTAAGCAATAAAGCATAATAGAGTTCAAGTGCCCCTTACCTGTTCTGCTCTCTGTCTTCCTCCTTCTAAAAAAGAACCACTGACCTCTATTAATCTCTCATATTCTCCTAGAGACTGCTCTCTGTTGAAATTCGATCTTTTAATTGGGATTTTTTTTGTTTGTTTGTTTTGTTTTGTTTTTGCTTTTTTGGTATGTGGGTACTTCCCTGGCCGGGAATCGAACCTGGGCCGCAGCGCAGACAGCGCCAGCGCCGAAACCCTAAGCCACTACACCATCAGGGAACTCCCTAATTGGGATTTTTAACCCCCCTTTTTTAAACCAAATAAATTATTGCCGTAGTTTAATTATTTGCTTTTAAGAATAACCATGACTGCAGCAATAACATTAAGGTTTCTCCTACTCAAATAAAGGTAATCGTAGCTCCTGTGTCAGGGCAGAAACTGTTCACTCAAACTCTCAGAGGAGGTATGTGTCTTCATGCTCCGGGGTCCCAAAGCAGCTGACATGCACTCAGTCAGAAATAAGCTCACAATCCCACCATTTTGCTGTTCTTGGAATATTTTCATTGTTATTATAGCTTGAGTGGCTCAAGGAACCTGGACATAACACTTAGACTGAACATTTAAAAAGATAACTTTTAGTATTCCCTTGAGCATCAGCTAAGTAATGCCAAAGAAAAGGAGTCCAATAAAAAGACAGTCTGAAAAGAGAAGCTCCTTTCATTCCAGACAGAAATCTGCTGGCTCCGCAAGACCAGGGCACATCCTGGCTCCAACATAAACAGCTAACAGACAAGAGTATAAATGACAGATACTAAGAGATATGGGAGAAAACAAATGGACACATAGTGAATAATTCTTTCATTGAAAATTCTATAGTCATGTACAAAATCAGAAACCATCAATGCATTGGTAATGTTCCCAGTATTTTTCTCTGATTTCATTTTTCTGTTAATAAATAACTCCTTGTTTAAGGAGCTCCCTGGCATGCCTTATTCTTCCAGATCCTTCACAATTAAGACAAATGGATAGGAAAGGGGATCTGTACAATGTTTCAAGCTTTTATGGTGATTTATATTGGAAACATGGATTAAAAAATAGACAGTTCAATCATAGAGCCCTAATTTCCATTTCTTATTAAGAAATGTAAGAGTATTTATGTGGAGTGAGATGTGTTTGAGAAAGACATGGGATTTAAAGTGAGAATGTGTGGACTACAGTTGTGGGTACAACACTGGCTGAGTGAATTCAGGGGAATTGCATAAACTATTTCTGTTCCCCCATCAACAAAATGGGAATAAAAAGCTGTGGTGTTGGGGGTGTGTGCAAAAAAGGGAACCGTTGCATTCCAAGTTGTAACTGTTCTCTACAAATGTGATCGTTTTATTTTCTTCAGAGCTCACCCCACCTTCTACGACCCAGTAGGTAAACAATTAACACGTGTTGAATTAATGTAATCTGGAATTTTTGTTCTTCAATGGTAGCTAGACCTGTATGCAGTATGTAGCTAATATGACTAGTCCGTCTTAGGCATGAGCAAAGTGAAAATATATTTTGGGAAACCAAATCAGATTACCTTCAATTCCAATCCTAAAACTCTCAGACATTTGTCTCCTAAAGGTATCCTAGACCAAAGGTATAGTCAGGCGTATATGTGAAACATTATGTAAAAATACACTAAAAATAACAAGATAAAGGCAAGTGTTTTTAAAGATTGATATTTTAAAGCATGGTTTATATTAAAATCTACTCAGTTTTAACTATGTGGTGTCTTGCTAAAGTGCTCATTTCTTATATATATATAAAAAGAAGACAATATGACTATATGCCCAAATAACATACTACGAAATTATCAGTTGTGTCAGAAAGAACTTTTTGGCTATAAAATGTATGCCTACAAAAATGTATATTGCAGTCTATTGCAATAAGATTGACTGATCATTTCTAGGAATAACTAGAGTATATCAAGATGGATTAATCTAAAATTCTCAAAACCATACATATATTGAATACATAGGCTGCAAGTGTTATCAAAGAAAATTTGAGGTTAAATACCATGCAAAAATTATAGTAGATTAATGATCTGGTGAAGTGTTTGCTTTTAATATAATCACTTATTTTATGGCTTAATTTTAACTAAAAATTAATGATCAAACTAAAAAATTTGAGTGACTTAAGACTCAGAGACTTGGGTAGGATTTATAACCTATCTATAGCATTGTGTAAATCTGATGTAGAGCTTGCGAGTTACCCTTGTAACAAAACACAATAGGGATGTAAACATTGTTAGCTGGGTTATTCATTGTTATGGATATAGTTTCTGACATTGGCCGGGAAGCCATAATTACTTATCTACAAAATTCAATAATCAGTAATTAAAATGGAATCTTAAATCATATAATGATGATTGATTTCACTATTTGGATTCTTATCAGTGCATTTTACATCTGGATCCTGAGAAGTCTTTAATTCATTCAGAATAAGACATAAATAAAAACTTCTCATAGGGAAGGCACATCCAATTTTATTAAAAACACAACTATTTCTGTAGTTTTTAAAGTATTCTCAAAATTCTGGTATACCTGATGATATGGAAATCAAATTTGCTTGTTTTTCTTTCCCTTACCTTCAAAGACATTGAATAATTTCTAAGAAGCCACTTGGAAATTTGTCCTTGTTAAAGAAATTGGAAAACAGTGAATTTTTGAATTAGCCTTATTCATTTTTCTTTTTTGTATCCGAAGACCAATTCTATTTATTATCCTAAAGTAATTCAAATGCCAGAGAGACAATATCTGAGCCAAGTGCATGCTCCCTGAGCTAAAGGGAGAGGAGAACTCTGTTGTAAAAAAAAGGAACAATCTTTTTAACCAATTTAATTCATCACCTATTTATTGAGTATTTCTTTTGGACCAGAGAATATTCAAACTGTGTGGGGAGTTCATATAGGAGATAAGAATACAATGCTGCTCAGCCTGTGATAAGTGTCACGAAGGAGAAGAGAGAGAGAAGTACAGCTTAGTGACAGCCTTCTGAAAAGCAAACTGAAGTCACCAAGGGGGAGCTGGGTGGGGTCATTCCTGGCAGTGAGAAACAGGGGAGAACAGGGAGCAATCTTGCTTGGCTAGCGAGCACAATGCTTGTGGGGTCGTAATGAATAAGGCCAGGGAGACTGCACAGGGCTTGAATGTGGGGGACCGTGAATGAGAGGGGAGAAACTTTTTGATTAGGAAAATAAGTGTACCCTGGGTCATACCTGCTTTGCAATACTAACCTTACCTATAGCCATGGGTGCCATTGATTTCAGATATAAAATTCATTTCTGCATCTGCCCTTTGCCCAAATTCTCCCATATTCATATTGCTATCTGAAATAATTTTTAGTTCCTCTATTCTATTCTTTACAACTTCATTGCTTTTGTGGATATGCATTTCCTGATAGTGATAACACTTCCAGCTATGAGTATATAGATTTCCCACCCTTGACAAGTGGGTTTGCTAAACCTCAATGTGTAGTGTGAGAAGTGTTTGGAGAAAAATTTAGAATTGGGAGGCAAATTTTCATGATGGAAAAGGAGTTTTCTAAATGAGTCTGCAGAGCGTTTAAGATGAGAGTTGACCACTTTTTGTTAAGGATTGCAGATAGAGAGCAGTAGTTGGAAAACCAATGATTCTACAGCAAAGCAGAAAGCTTAAAGTGGTGACTGGAGAGGTGAACAGATTTCCGTCTTACTGTGGGATGTTATGGGATGTGAACTACAAGATTATTTGAATCTATTTTTTTTTTTTAATGTGGGTAGTTCCCTGGCTGGGAATCGAACGCAGGCCGCAGCATTGACAGTGCCAAAGCCTTAGCTGCTACGCCACCAGGGAGCTCCTGAACTACAAGATTAAATAACATACACAAGGCACCTGAAGAAAGGTTTTAATTCTCTCTTTGAGAATGTATTAGTTTTCTATCGCTTTATATTTACAACAAACTTAGTTGCTTAAAACAGCACAAATACATTATCTTGCAGTCTCCATGGGTCAGGAATTTGGGTACAGCTTAGGTAGGTCCTCTATTCAGATCTCACCAAACTGATTTCATGGTGTCAGACAATGCAGAGATTCCCTATCAGCCTTATGGCCTCTTCCAAGCTCATTCATTGGTGGCAGAATTCAGTTATTTTCAGTCACAACACTGCCAGACATTTTCTTGCTGACTGTTAGACAAGGACCACTCCCAGTTCCTAGAGGCCGCCTGCGGGTCCTTGCCCTGTGACCCTCTTCCTAGGAAGTTCACAACATGGCTGTCTGCTACTTCAAGATCCACAGAAGAATCTTTGTTGCTTTTAGTCTGTGACTTTTTTCAAGTCTCACCTGATTAGGTAAAGCCCACCATGATACACTTTCTCATTTAAAATCAAATAATTAAAAGTCCTAATTACATCTGCAAAATTCTTTTACTGTAGCACCTAGATTAATATTTGATTGAATAACTGGGTAAAGGGGTATATGACCAGGGTAGTGGGACTGTTGGGGGCCATCTTAGAATTCTGCTTGTCACCAAGAATCTTTAATAGGTGAGGATGCCGTATTGATGCTCTTATTCCATGGGCAAAGTTGCTAAAAAGTAGGTCAGCCTAGCCACTCCTTATATGTCTAAACTGCCTCCACTGCTTCCCTTAGTGCTTAAGGACTTACTAAGTGTTAAAATATCTACATTTATAATATTTGAGGATGGTAATATGGACATGACCATATAATTCAAAATTATATTTTAATAATAGAATTGTACCATATAATCCTGAGGGTATCAATACAAATGGACAAAATGATGAGACAGTGCCTGGTAATATGCAATAAAACATGTAATGAATTAAATTAAATGCTTTGCCTTTTTGTTGAGTGGGATTTTTTGTTTGTTTGTGTTTGTTTGTTTGTTTGTTTGTTTTTGTATGTGGGTAGCTCCCTGGCTGGGAATTGAACCCAGGCCACAGTGTTGACAGCGCCAGCACCGAAGCCTTAAGCCACTACACCATCAGGGAACTCCCTGAGTGGGATATTTTGAGAGGCCTGGTGGAGTAGAGGAAAGAGCACATTAGAGGAATCAGGATTCTAGTTCAGGCGGCATCAGTTACTAGTAGGGGGCTCTCAGGCAAGCTGCTCTAGTCCTCTGAATCTTTACAATATGCACAATGGGACAATAAACACACACATTATCTATTTTGCAAACTTGCTATTAGGATCAAGCAAGATGACTATAAGGATCAAATGATAACAGTTGTAGGAACGTATACATTATAATATGGAAATTTATATAAAATTTGGGAAGAAGTTCTTAGGCAAAATCTTGATGACTTATTAGCTGGGCAAGACTCTCCACATATTTAAGGAAGAGAAGCCAAGATTTGTGATCCAGAACAATGGCAAACACTTGCCTCATATGGTCACAGTAAGAGCTTCTCCCAGCTAGGCAAACTTCATCAACTGGTCCTACTCCAGCCTCAGCAGCCCCTTCAATTCTAAGTGGCCTCAGAAGTTCTCATAATGGGGCTCAAAAGTGGACTAAAGGTGGAGACCCATGGACTTAATTTTTGAGCACATGACCAAGTCTCTCAGCTTCCTTGCAGGGCATTTTCCATTGAATTGAAATAAAAGTTACTTCTCTTCCCATATCCTTTTAAAAGAGAATGATGGAAGTACATAAAGGAATGTTTACCTTTTATACATGTTGTAGAAATTAAGTGCTAGTCCAAAAGTAATTCCTGTAATTACACTGGAGCTGATTCAGTGGCATCTATTCCAGTGATCAGTAAATTACAACCCATGGGCCAAATCCAGCCCAATGCCTATTTTTCTGTGGCATACAAGATAGAATTTTTTTTACATTTTTAAATAGTTGAAAAAAAAAACAGAAAACATTTCCTGACATGTGAAAACTATATGACTCAGTTTTTAATGTCCATAAATAAAGTTTTATGGGAAGAGACTCATACTTATTTGTTTACATATTGCCCATGGCTGCTTTCACAGGCCAACAGCAGAGTTGAATAATGGCAACAGAGACTGTGCTGCAGTCCACAAGCCTGAGAATAACTGTGTTGGCTATCTGGCCTTTGCCAACCCTTGTTCAGAAAGATAGGTTCTTGTCACTTCTGGGGATGTTCATGAAAAGCAGAGTTTTTGAGAAGATTGTTTGTAGATATCAAGAGTGTGAACATATTTAAGAAATCTGCATGGTAAGGTGTATCTGCCAGGTATTTCTGCTGCCAGTGGTTCTCATCCAGGGCACACTCTTAGAAACAGTGTTGGCTGGTGTCTCTGAGACCATCTCTATTGAAACTGCTGTGTTGCTGATGCTTCCTCACTGAGAGAGGGTTCCCAGGTCTCCCCTCCCTGTCTATCCCCGTGTAGGTGGAAAAGCTTCTGTGGGAACTGTTCTTTCAGCACCACGTCTCCCAGGTCTTCGCCAATGCAGGTCACACACCTGAATGCAGATCGTAACTGATGGATCTGTCAAAGAGCAAAACCTTACAATTCTCAGGTGTCTCTGTTCTAAATGGTAATAGTCTCATATTGATTGCAATGCACACAATTTGGGTTTTCCCCTAACACTAGAATGCTCAGACTTGTTCTGGATTTATTTTTTTCTATGAAAACTGATTTGACTCTCTTTGGGGAGGCAAATCCTTACAGTTTTACAGTCAAGAGAACGATCCAGTACACACACCTTATGGTATAGCATCCTGTTTTGGCTTCATTGTATTTTAAGCCAAAGCGCTCTGCTTGAAATTTTAACATTAATTCCAAAGAGTTGAAATTTTGTGCCGTGTGTCAAGAAGGACCAAAAATCTGGATTGTGGTAAGCAAATTAATGAATTTAGTTGCTCCCTATATCTGTTTCTAAATCTGGAGCAAACTGATATTTTAGCTAATGTTCCTTTGTCTGTCCAAGGTCCAGATTGAGAATGGCCCAAGTAAAGTTAATAATGAAAAATGAATAAAGAAAGTCATTGGTTAAGTAAAACAGTTCTACATGTTCAAGCCATTTTGTCCCAAATAGCCTTTGGCTCCACTTCAAAGAGGCTGGCAATGCATGAATTTGAAATATGATGTGAGTTGTAGCCTACATGATTTAATGTAAAGTATAGAAATTGAAATTAATTCCCTTATTTAAAAAAAAAAACCAACTTCCCTCTGGGTCTATCATCTGTGAGCAGTTGGCTAGGCATAGCTGATGTATGAGTCATTGTAGTACAGGGACTCCCAGCATCATGGAGGAGACAAAGAATGAAAATAACAGCCAAAATGCTATCAAAAGGATGAGTCAGACCTGGGACACATAAAGCCATCTTTGGAGGGTAAGAAAACCGAATTCTAAACAATGAGTAGGGAGAAGCAAAGTGGTGTTAAAGGAGTATGCTGCCAAAGAATATTATAGGCAAAAAATCAGAGACAGATAGCCTGGTTGGTTCTTGGAACTGCAAATACTAGTTTCCTATGAGCAGAAGGGAAACAGCAAAGAGTGTCAGAAACCATGTGAGGAGACACAATGCATGTATGTGAATATAGACACATAATTTCCAACATGTAAAATATCTCATTAGTTTCAATTATAATATATAATATATGTTATATGTTGTATATATTATACACAGGGCTGTCTGGAATAAATGTAGCCATAAATGCCTCTATTTTTCATATTACATGGCTGGATACTTTCCGGACTGCACTTGTATATAGTATGTAATATTATATATATATATATATATATGTGTGTGTGTGTGTGTGTGTGTGTGTATAAAATGTTATATATTATATGCAAAGTCTAGAAGGGGTTGTTCAAAGTAAATAAGGCATCTGGTGCCTAGTAAGCTCTCAATAAATGTTAGTTATTATAATAACATAAATCCTAAGTTTAGGTTTTCTGAGATGGATACTTCATTTGGTCTCTGATTTGAGCAAGGAAAAAAAAAGGGGAAGAATCTGTGTGGGTCAGGAAGGAATTTAGTGTAATGGTTAAGAGCCAGGCAGGCTTGAATTCAAATCTAGATGTTAAGTGTTAGTGCTCTGTGCCCACGGGCCATTTGTAACCTCTCTAAGCCAAGTCCTCCTCTGTAAAATGGAGATAATATACTTCATTCACAAAACTATGATGAGGGTTAAATGCAATCATATATGTCAAATAATCAGCAGAAATTGACTGGTGCAGAGATAGCACTCAAAAATGGTTGCTGGTCTCATTACAAAGGGAGACACAGGACATGTGGCAGGGATTGGGGAAGATTCCCAGAGATGCATGGTGATAAGGACAATTGCCTCAGCTGGGGATGAATTGGTCCTGCTGTGGCTGGGTTGGTTTGTAAAGCAGAATAATCCAGCGGATAATAGGCAGCCAGCCAAGATGGCTTGATCCTCCACCTGGTTCTAGCCAGGAAATCTCCCAGTGTGAGCAGAATATGAATCACCTGCTTACTGTAAATTAATTATTATTATTCACTCAGCAACGTGGAGAAAATGCTTGGTCATAATTAATCATCTTTTAAAAAACCAGTTAGTTTAAATTCATTACATTTGAATATGGTAATGAGACATGTGTTACTTTTTATAACTCTCTGGAGGGGAGAGTGTCTATTGTAGGATGGAAAAGGATTAACATATAATTTTAAGAGTGTGTCTTTTTTATCATCTTCCATATTTATCAAAGCCTAATCTAATATTTTTTTGCCTATCACCACTTTACTGTTAAGAAACAGGTTTCGAGTCTGAAGTGATTTATAGTAAAATGGGGTTAAAAAATCAGGATTTTTCTGACTCTAACCAATGATTCTCAGTTCTGGCTGCATAGAACAACTTGCAGAACTTTTTTAAATGATTGATGGCCATGGCCTACCCCTAGAAATTCTATGGAGTTGTTCAAAGGTAAACAATTCCTAAATAGGAAATTTCTTGGTCAAAAGCAACCTCCTTTTTTAAGCCTAGCTAATTAAATGATTTAATTTTTTTAAAAAATATGTCTGTGCTCTCTACTGAGGAGCCAAAGTGGATGTCATTGCCAAGGTTTCCAGACAGGGCAGGTTTCGGCGGTGGGACACCCAATTGAAAAAACACACGCGGAGCCGACATGGGGGACCATAAACACACCAGCAAGCAAACCACTTTATTACGCACCTGGGACTATGTATACGTATTCAAACAAAAGTGGCATCTTGCCGTGTCTACCCAGTAGCAGTTGTTTGGGTTTTCATGGTTCCATAAGGCAGTACATGCGCAGTAACTGTCAGCCCCAGGACTTCCTCAACCCCAGACACGGACTGATTATACCAAGATCAAGCCTGGGCGGAGGGCCTGGATTTAACCCTTTACAGAGGGTTTAGCTTTAACCCTCTGGGAACTGACAGTGGACAACATATGGACTGCCCCTTCCCCCTGTCCCTCTCTGCTTTATCCAGTTCAGGACATTTCAAAACAGGTTTAAAAGCTGGGAGAATGAATTCAACCATTTATGCTGTGCTGGGGGAAGAGAATACTATTTCACCCCTGACCTTTGCAATGAGTCATTGATAGACTAAAGTGGTGACTTTTCAGTCTCACCAGAGAACAAATCCCTCCAAACATTCTAAATAACCAGAACATTATCTAACACTTGAATGAACTTGGTCTACATCACTTAACCAGTTGACCTTGAAGGCTTACTTCTTCAAATGAAAGAGGAACACATTTCTCTCTCCCCTCATGTCCCCTCCCCTCCCATCCATTCCCCTTCTGTCCCCTCCCCTCTTCTTTCTTTCTCTCTCTCTCTCTCTCTCTCTCTCTCTCTCTGTCACTGAAGAGACAAGAATTTTGAAAAGTGGTCTCTTGTTATTCTGTAAAATTGGAATGATCACATGTTCCATGGCTTCTTGCTATCACTCTCTCATTCCCTGAATTACAATCACTCCTGTGCGAAGCCAGCCTTAGAGGAGAGGTGGAACAAAGGCTGAGACAAATCTCTTCTTCACTTGTGATACGGGCCAAAAGAATTTCTAGCCTCCTTTTTCTTAGTTCTTCAGCTTCCCAGTTTTGCCTTTTCCTAGTCCCTAGTCTTAATCATTTTCTGGATCAGTTTTCCCTGATCCCTAACCTTAGGCCATGGATTGTTGCTAGCCAGAATCATAGAATGCCCCTGCACCCTGCCATAGAAAAATAGCCTGAAACTTGTGATTCATATCCCCCTGCTTGCTGATTATGATCGTGGTGGGCCAGCATTCTTTCCAGGTTGTTCCAGACCCTGGGTAGGTGACGACACCTGAATGACCAGTTAGGCTACAAGTCAACAGGCCGCAGGCTCAATGGAAACGAACTTTCCGTTACGTAGCTACCCTCTGTCAGTGGCTTTAAGGCCAATGCTTTTAGATCTATTAACTGAATTTGCTTCTCCTCATTTAGGGCCATTGGATACAAAGGATGCCTCAGCAAGGCTTCCAGCCCATCCCAACCAAATAAGTCAACATGGTCTCCCAGGTGGATCTTGAGACCCCTTCCTCTCTTTTAGATCAGATAGAGTGAGAGTCCTGTGAATCCCCAATACACAGGGGCAATGGCCACATTCAGCAGGAAGCAGATACAGAAGATGAGACCTGCTGTCCCTCAGCTTCCCACAGAAATTTATGGGGACATGCCTCTCAAGAGGAAAGTCAGGTAGGTAGGTAGAATAGGGGATCTTGGAACCCCTCCCACGGGATCCACCTTGCTGGAGTAGTCAGCACCCCATACCACCCTTTCACCAGTAACTTTCTCCCCAGGCTAGGCAACCACAGGAGGAAATCTCAGACAAAAGTTAACTAATACAAGCAAGTTATAGGGTACAAAATGCCCACTGGATTAAGCCAGTTACGAGCACCTGCTCAGTAAGGGTTACAACTACCTTCATTTTACCTAAGCATCATTACACCAGTGTTATAATATTATACATATACCTGTAAGTTCATTAGTATCATTGTAACAGACTCAATTCTGGGAAGGAACATGAGCAGTTAGAGAAGATGATGTCATGGCCCTCTGTCAATCAAAATGTCAATCACAAGGCCCCACACCCCGAAGGTGTAGCTCCCGGGGGAAAAAGAGAATATAAACTGCCAAGGCCTGCTTAGTCGGGGGCCTTGCGTCTCTCTCTTGCTCGGGTTCGCTCCCTCTCTTTGGAGTGTACTTTCTACTTCTAATAAACTACTTTTTCACCACTTTGTTTCCGTGTCTCACTCAGTTCTTTGTTCGGGACACCAAGAACCTGGACATCGTGTCCAGAAGGGCCCATTCCTCAGCAACACTTGCAGGTCCCTATGGCCTACTGACTGAAAGAAATAATAAAATTACTTCACTTTTTTAAATCCTCTAAAGCAGGGAGTCTTAAATTTGTGTTAATATTGAGCCCTTTTAAGTAACTAATAAAAGTGAGGCCCCAGGACAATACATTTAGATATTATACGAGGGCTGTCTGGAAAGTATCCAGCCATGTGTGTGAAAAATAGAGGCATCTATGGCTGGATTTTTTCAGGACGGCCCTCATATGTTTAAAACATTTACCTGCCTTAACCTCCTAAAGGTCTATGAATCTGTAATTAAGAAACTTGACACCGTGGGAAAAAATATGGTTTTCATCTTCTACCTACGGAGAAAGCCGGATTCAAAGTGAATTCAAAGACATTCAAAGAAAATCAATGTAAAGCTAAACTATGTATCAACCTTTTTAAAAAACTTTTTTCTGATATAGACAAAAGGAAGGGCGAAAGTCCTTTTCTCCACCCCCACCCCCCCCACTTCCCCAAATAAAACTCAAGCACTGTGATTATTTCCCTGAAATATAATTTCTGCCTCCAGGGCGTAGCTCAGAAATTGTCATGTGCGTGCAGACAAAGGCTGCTTCTCCCCATCTGGCTTCCTAGGTCAGTGTGTCACTTCCTTTTTCTACCTTTACTATTTCTGGGTTCTTTATCCTCTCTTTCATCTTTGCCTTGCAGTCATCCAGTCACAGATACCCACGAAGGAGCTCAGATATTATGGGGCTTCAGAATGAGCCACCCCAAGGCGTGCCTCCTGGGATGCAAATTACACTAAGCTAAAGGCAAATTTAGCCACAGGCTCAAAAGAAACTTCTGCTCCTTTCTTTAACTACTTAAAGAACTTGAATTGAGGGCCTTGCCCATAATCAGATATCATTAGAGATAACTTCTTTTGATTTATCTATGGGGCAGGGCAAACTTCTAATTACTAAATGTTTGTTCTTATCATCCTGCAATGACCTTTTGAAGCCCCCAAGTTACCTTACTTCATCTCTAATTCAGGGTGTCTTTTTTTTTATTGTTAAATTCATTGGGGTGACATTGGGCAGAATGTCTCATATACCTCAATCCTTCTTTCTATCTCCAAACCTCTTTTGCAAGGGGGGAGTGTCTCTGACTCTCTCATGTACATGGGGTATTGGTTATTTCTCTTACAAATCTGTCTCATGTCTATTTGATTATTAGAGTAGCCAGAAGAACCTTCAAGGTAGAGGAAAGTTTCTTCCTCCCCTACACTGTCATCTTGCCAAGAAAGGAGATGGTTTAATGTAAGTTCATGAAAGACCCAAGAATGTCTCAGAAAACACTTCAGCAGGAATTGGCTAGAAAGGCACAACTAATACCTTGAAAATAGGTCCCCTGAGATAGAAATGACCCTGATAATTGTGTCCCGGCCCCATTTTCTATTTTGAGTCGGGGGAAATATTTGTAAGAAATCCTGAAAGAGTGGGCATAGGAGTGGTATTTAAAAGTGAGAGAGAGAGGACGAGAGAGAGAGAGAGAGAGAGAGAGAGAGAGAGAGAGAGAGAGAGAGACAGGAAGGACCTCTTATCTGCCAAGTAAGAGGCTTTGGTTTGAAAATTCCAGGGCTAATCTATTAATGCTTTATTTGCAAAGTGGGACAAGATTGCAGAATAATAACTCAAGCTTAATTCTACCTTTCTATTCATCTTAACTTGTCCTTCTACAAATGAACCTGTAGCTGGGAATATTTGAGATTGGTAGAATTTTGCTTTCTGTCTTTAACCTGCTAAGATTTAATGGGACACAAAATTTACTCTATATGTCTCCTTATTATATAGTAATAGTACTAGCTGGTATTTATTGAGCTCTTACTATAATACACACATTGTTTCCCGAGCTCATGTAATCCTTATAACAACCTTATAAAATAAGTACCATTATCTGCACTGAGGCAGAGAGAATAAGTAGCATGCCCAAGGTCAGAGAGATTAGGAGGAAAAGGGTAGATTTGGGTAGAACTTGACCTCGCATAGTCTAACTGCAAACACTGTACTCTTAACTACTATCCTCTGAACTCATGCCTATCAGGAATTTCCTCTGTGCACCTTGATGACCTGAGCAATTTAATGCAATTCTACCTTGTTAAAATATAATTTTCAAAAATAGGGGAAATCGTGACTCTTATGTAGTAGATATAAACATGGAAACATGTCCAAGATTTTAGTAACCCATAATGAGGAAACTAGAGATATGTTAAACCACCACCAGAAAAAAAAGAGAGACACATTTATGTACCAGGAATATTGAAATAAATGTTAAATGGAGGCAAACCTGGACTCTTCTATAATTAGGGATGGAAGTCAGTTGGAACTTCCACTAGATAGAGTTTGCACATCTATAGACAACCATTATTTTACATTGCTCTCAGTTCCTTACAGCTTACAGAATTGCAGCTCCCGTAAAATCAGAGTGAGATAACACTGGAAGAATGTGCTATACACAATGCAGAGTTTTCCACTGAAGCACTAAATTTTCCCTATAATACTTAACGATCCACCCTTGCTCCTCAAACTGAGAAAAAATTCACACTTAATAGGTGTAAAATAAATTGGGGGAGATAGACATATGAATAAAACATGTTTCACAAACTAGCAGAGCAGACACTTTATAAATAATTTGAATAAGGCTGCTTGTTAAAGAATATAAATAAGGGAAGGAAAGATTCATTCTGCTCTAGGAACCTATTAGAATTTCTATATGAGGCATTTAGGGAAGGCAATCTAGTTGGACAGAAGGGACTGAAGGCTATCCTAAAGCTGCTTTTAAATACTACTTCACATAAAATTAAGAAAATGTAGACCATCCCTATTAAAGAATGCCATGGGGCTTGGTAGGGACCAACCTGCCCAAAGCCATCTCATGTACTTCATTTGAAATCTAGAAAGCTTCCTAGATGATGGAGGAAAAGGCATTTCGATTGACCTGGGAAGAAGTAGAAAAGTGGAGATGTGCTATTCAGACACAGGGACATCTTAGTCCCAGGCGCAGAGACCAAGAAAGTAGAGGTGACATGGGAATGGAAATGGTGAGAAAGAGGCAGTAAGAGGAAAGGGTCTGCCTCAAACCCAAGTGCTCCCTTGACCTAGGAAGGTCAAGACACCTGCTAAGCTCTGTTTCCTTTCACAAGGACCCTTGACAATAGGACCCTCTCTTAAGCCCAGAACCCTGGTCCCAGCATAAAAATACTCAATATATATTTACTGAATAGACCAAACTATGGAAAGTAAGAAGGGAGGAAGGGTGGGAGGGAGGAAGACAGGGACATTGAACTTTATCTAAGCACTCTGCTCCCAAAAAGAAATTTTCCAAGCTTTACTGCTTCAGGAAAGAGCTAACCACAAAATACTGCCCTTCCCATATGACTCAGTTAGGCCCTGTGTCCACTACGCCTCATGATTCTTTTGTCTACTTCCCTCTTTAAAACCACAGCTCCCCATCCTTTTCTTTGAGATGTTTCTCATTAATGGGCATTCTTCTAATTGCAGTGACCTGAATAAAATCATCTCTTTAATTGCCCTGCGCATTTTGTCTTTCACAATAGGAAAGAAGAAAGTTCAAGACCTAATCTCTGGGTTTGAAGAACCCTTCTGTGGTTCTGTGGGTTAATACAGGATGGAGGCATGCAAGCCTTTAATTTGTTTAACTGCATCCTTTTTATATACATGAAAGAGCAGGGGCCATGCTCATGTGAAAGCCTCAGATTACAATTGACCAAGAAAGAAGAACCATTGTTGGTGGCTCTGGCATTTGCATCTCTGTCTTTGGGACATAGGATGAATTTAGGGACTTGCTTGAATTCCCTATTTTGGAGATCAGGGCTTATAATGGAGGGTATTTTCCCTTTTCCTCTTGGATGATGGATAGAGGCAGGGGAAAAGTTGGAGCTGACTACATTATAGTACCAACAAAGACCAATTTTCGGTAATTAATAGGCATGCACTTATATTTATTCATAGAAAGTGTTCAAGATGTGGCTAAAGGTGGATGCAAGCAACAAAGTTACCTTTGACCTGCTTAAGGAAAAAACAAAAATCAGAGAACTTCCTGGAAGGATATGGTATAACTCAATACTTGAAGGAAATGTTGAAGTGCAACTCTAAGATGTAGATGGTAGAGAGTGAATGAACAGCGAGGAATGAGCTCCTACTCCTGTCAGCCCACTGTCCCTGGCCAAAGAATCAAATTCCAGAGAGAGGGCATCTCATTGGTAGAACTTGGATCACATGATCACCTCTTGGCCAGGGGAGGTCCTAATGAGTTGATTGACAGTTCCACCAAGACTGAATGAAGCCAAAGTAGGAGGAATTATACAGCAAAAGGAAAGGGAAACAGGAAGGCTTGTTAGTAGAAGGAGGAGTCAAGGATTTTAGGCAGGCAAAAACAGTAGCTTTATATGGAATTACCATACAACCCAGTGATTCCATACCCAGATCTACATACCCAAGAGAAATGAAAACATACAAAAACTTGTATATGAATATTCATAGCAGCATTATTCATAATAGCCTCAATGTGGAAACAACCCAACATCCATCAGATAATAAATGTACAAGTATATTTATACAATGGAATATTATTCAGCTATAGAAAAAGAGTGGAGTACTGATACATGCTACAATATGATTATTTTTTGAAAATATTATGCAAAGTGAAAGAAGCAGCCACAAAAGACCACATGTTGTATGATTGTACATACATGAAATGTCCAGGATAGGCAAATCCATAGACACAGAAAGTAGGTTAAGTAGATTAATGATTACTTAGGGCTGACGGGACCAGGGAGTAGGAAGGATGGGAGAGGGGGACTGCCTGATGATGGAGTCTGGTTTCTTTTAGGGGAAAACACTATTTTAAAATCATATTGTGGTAAAGGTTGCATAACCCCATGAATATACTAAAAATGTTAAATTGTACACTTTAATTGTACGATGCGACAATTATTCTTAATTAAGCTGTTTATAAAGAAGCAGCTTTTCCATTGCAATACTGGGACTGCAATGATGAAATGTTTTCTAATTAACTCTGGTTGTTACTAGTAAAGTAGGAAGAAGCTACTGGAGTGGATCTTAAGAGATAGGAAAGATGGTTACCGGTCTGTCGTGGTTTCTGAAACACAAATTACTCATTTGGATTATTAGAGCATTATTATCTGTTAGAGATAGCTATCACCAGTGTGCTTCCTTAATTACCTCTATAAGTGACCAAAAATCACTTATCCTGTCCATTGCTTCCAAATGTGTCAACCCAACTAAAACTGCCTGGAATGAAAGTCACACAGGGCAGTGTGAAATACTGCAGAGAATGCCGGCTAAGAAGTGGGAGACGTGAATTATTGCCATTGGCATGCCATTGATGTATACTTAGAAAAGACTAGAGGAAAGTTCTTTCCCTTCTCTAGACCTCAGTTTCCTGGTATGGAAAAAGAGAGGTGAACTAGATGAGTGGTTCCCAAAGACTTGTTTCTCTTTAAGGGTTGTGATTTAATATTTCCCCATACAAATTATTCTAAACAAAAAAATGAACCAATATAAAGAAAATTCTGGGCAAATAGTATGGGTATTACATAGCGATGGCAAAAGCCATAATGCTTGTATAAGAATTCCTGACAATTGGGAAAGGCTATATGAAACATTCTGCTATAACCTGGTTACTTGCAACAAGACGTAGGAGAATCCATTGGCTATAAACACCATGATTTTGCAAAGCTATCTTTACCCCCATTTATTAGATTTATAATATTTTCTAATTAAGAGTGATGTTAGTAAATAATTACCATTTACTGCTTTGTATATGCCAGTTCTGACACGTAGAGGGGAAGTTCAGGAAGATGTCAGGGCCAGCCTGCGTTTTAGCTGACTGGGGAAGGCCTTTCTGAAGAACCCAGACAGCAAGGATGATGAGTAAGGTAAAGGGCTAGGGGAGCTTCCTGCAGGTGAAATGGCATCTGTGATGACCTACAGCTGACATCGAACACATAGCTCATTTTAGGAACTGATATACCCCATGTGGTTGGCACATGGAGAATGAGGAAGAGAGAATTATATCAGCTGCTTACTGAGCACCCCTCTCACCTCTCACACTGTGCTAGGTGCTCTGCTTATTTCATCAAGCCACAAAAGGCTCTATAGGGTCAGCATTATGAGGAGGACCCCACAAAAAGCTGGAATTTATTTATTAAAAGTTGTGTTATCTATTCTTACATGTTTAAACTTAAGTCACCTTCAAAGTACTTTCTGCTTGATGCAATACACCAATTGAGACACTTTTTCCAAGGCTCAAAAAGTCGATTTTGTTAACTTTTAATGCTTCTGCCATTTTTAGTTTTACCTCTTCCACACTGTCAAAATATTTCCCTTTGAGGATTTTTTTCATGCAGGGAAACAAACAAACAAAAAGGATCGCTCAGTGTAGGATCAGGTGAAGAGGGAGAATGGGGCACGGGGGTCATCCTATTTTGGGTCAAAAACTACTGAACACTCAACATGGTGAGAGCAGGTGTATCGTCATGCCAGATGTTGTTTGCATAAATCACCCATCATGGAATGGACAAACACCGCGGAAAGAGTCTCCAAAAAATACTCACTGAAGCTGAATGCTGCCTCTTATAACAAGGCCTGCTGGTACCCTGATGCAGATGGGTTCCTGGAACACTCAGCTAGCAGGGGAAGCCTGTACTACAAGGGGTCTGCCCTCCAGAAGATAATTCTGGAGATCCGCCCTTGTATTACTCCATTTTATAGATGGGGACTGAGGTTTAAAGTTACAATACCTTGCCTGCGGTTGTAGAGCTAATAAGAGAGAAAGTAAGCCTAGATGTGAATACAGCCAGTCTGCCTCCAGAGCCAGTCCGCTAAGCCGCTCCACAATACTGCCTGCCAACTGCCCACCATTCACCTCAGCTTCTCCAAAGCAGGACCATCAGTTTTCCTTGGCCCCAGCTCAGATGACAGGCTGGTTTAGCACCAGATGACTTGCTCTGTGATCCTGGGTAGGAAGCCTCTTGTTAAAGTAAACAAGATCCTTGAAATCATGGCCAAAGCTATTAAAATTTTATAAGCCAACTTTACCCATGATTCTGCACTGAGGATAAACGTCAAAAGGACCCGTTATGAAATCATATCTTTTAGAACTTCCATATAATTTGTTTTTCCTTAACACAGAGTTGAGAAAAGTAAAAATAACAGTATTTTGTTTTTACTGGGAAAATAGTACAGCTTTATTTGGGACAATGATTGAAAAATAACAGCTTAGTCCGTTTTTGCCCCCACACTATGGTTTGATGCAGAAAGGGCAAAAAGTCACTCTTCACTCCATTTGCAAGAGGCTTGCTTAAAGTTGTGTAACATGTCATGGTTCAATGTGTGACTTTGAACTATTCCTCATAATAGAATAAATCTTGAATAATAACAAACATCACTCCTCCCATTGTCAATGCTCAAGAGTTCTGATTTTATACCTCCAAATGTATTGTTGTTGAACAAAGGATGAAGAAGGTAATACAATGCAAGAATTATACCCTACCCGTTCCAAATTCAACAGATGGGCCAAGTGATCCAAACACTTTAATTCCAGTACAAACTGAGAAAGGCTAATGTCTGAGTGTGTTATCTTACTATTGGAAAATAGAGAGAAAGAGAGTGAGAGTGTGTGTGAGAGAGAGAGAGAGAGAGAAGGAAGGAAGGAAGGAAGGAAAGGGCGGGGGGAGAGAAAGAGAAATGAAAATAAAGGCAAAGTTTGCCCATGATGTCTGAGGATTGGACCTACATTTTCAAAGAAAGTGTCATTCTTTTGGATTTTTCCTAACAGACATTTTTAGAATGGAGTCCTTACAGCTAAGAATCCTTATCATATTCTCTTAAATAAAGCTCAAAAGAGAAATATTCAGGAAGTTAGAAGATTAAAAATCTAAGTATTTTTTCTTAAGTGTCACCATTTTGATGGTTTCAATGCTCTTCACAGAGATGACTCGTGCATTTCAAAGATCTTACTCCATTCTCTCTGATTTTTATTTCTCGGTGCTTACACTGCAACTAAAAGTGATTCAAGATGTTAAAAAACAAAAATCAACCAATTAAATTTAAAGATCTAATTGTCTTTATTAAGCAATTCATGAATTCAGTAGCATTCCTCTATTAAGAGCAAGTAGAAGGACTCTAGATGAGTTGCACAGAATGGAAGGTTTCTACAGGCAGACAGAGGGTAGGACTAGGTTAAGAGCGGATTTCAGGCAAGAACACCCACCCTTAGGGGAAATCAAGAGGGTCTTACAGGCAGATTAGCTCACTAGAGCAGAAAATTCCAGACTGATTGGTTTAAAATTCTACTCCTGGCAGCGACTATAAGTGCAGTTAGGATTGGTGTTAAGTTTTGGTTTGGTGACAAGATTCAATAAAAGTGATTCCATTTTAACCTCCTGGTTAGGAGTCTGGAAAGATGACTTAGAACAGCAGTTTTCAACCTGTGGGTCGCGACCCCTTTGGGGGTCGAACGACCCTTTCACAGGGGGTCGCCTAAGACCATCGGAAAACACATATCAGATAGTTACATGATGATTCATGACAGCAGCAACATGACAGTTATAAAGTAGCAACGACAATAATTTTATGGGGGTCACCACACTGTGAGGACCTGTATTAAAGGGTCGTGGCATTAGGAAGGTTGAGAACCACTGACTTAGAAGGACCAACTGTCCCTGTTGCATTTCCTGAGATGTAGGACTTACAGTGCTGAGATCAGAACAGGCTGGGAAGAGAGAACAGCTAGTCACCCTAGGATGTTGGGGGGTTTTTGGCCGAGCTACAGATCTTCGTTTACACAAATCAGAAAAGACCCCATCCCAGTCTCCTGAGTCATAATCTCTTGCTAGCCCAAGTACCTCCTAAATAGAATTGGTTCTATCCATGTCAAATGGAAAATGCAATTAAAATCTTCTGTTTCTAATTTTTGGGATATCTTCAAAGTCAAAATGTATTTAAAAATAAAAACAAATGGCTTCTTAGAGAAGAGATCCTATTATAGTCTTAAAATTTCACAAGATGTATATTTATTTTGGAGCCCGACCTTTGTATAAGCCCCCAGGAATGGAAACATTGGCTACTAACATGGCTTTGAGAAATCTGAAAGTTACATTCAGGCAGGATGATCTTCCATTCCCTCTAGTCTCCCATACCCCCCCATGGCAGGAGAGATGGGAAATTGAACTCCGGACAACTTCTGCTGTAAGGGTTCAGAATAAATCACCCCTAGATGTGCCTCTGTGGTATGTGGAGTATTTTGAGCTAATGGCAACCAAGACGCTTCAGGCTTAATAGAAATTTCTGCATCACCCTTAACTACTTAGAAGAATTTAAATTAGGGGTCTTGTCCACAACAAGAGATTGTTAGAGTTAACCAATTGGATCTATCTATAAAGCAGGGCAAGCATTAATTACTGAACATCTGCTGTTATCATCCTGCAAAGATCTTCCTCCCCTCGGAAGCCCCAAGGTGCCTTACGTCATCCTTAGCTCACAATGTCATATACATCTCATTTTAACGTTCTGTCCCTGAATCTATCACATATGTAGGGTTCGCATATGTCTGGATGTACTTAAATTTGGTTATTTTCTCTGGTCCATCTGTCTCACATAGATTTAATTATTAGACTAGCTGAAAGAACACGGAAGAGGAAGGAAATTTCTTCCTTTCCCATACCAATCCTTTGAGAATCCTCCAAAAAAATGTCAACTTCTCTTCCTTTTTACTTTAAGTTTCTAATTCTTCTTAAAACGGAAGTTTACATCTTTCCATTCTAACATAATTGATGTTTATCATAAAACATTTGAAAAGAAGGCAGAAAAATGATCTAACCTCCTTCTCCCCAACACAACTAATTCAATATTCTGGTATATTTCTTCTCTGTATTATTACTATGTATTGCCTATGTAGTGCCATACTCATCATAAATAGTACTTTTAATGACTAAATTATATTTCAAGAGGAGGGGCCTAATTTACCTTCTCAGGCTCTTGACTAACTTTCAAGGGCAATGCCATTAAAACAATTAACTAAATGCTAGTAGATCATTGTGAGATAGATATTCCAAAGATACAACCTGGAGACGAATCAGTAGCCTGAGAGTTCACCTACAACTATTTCCTTTAGGTTAATGACTGCATCCTTTCTATTCTCAGGAATATTTATTTTGGTATTTTGTTAGGTTTGCTTTTAATTTAGATGCTAGACGAGCTTCAGATGAAATTTTAAAAAGAAAAAAAATCACCCATAATTCTAGTGCTGTGACATAGCCACTCAAAAATGCATAGGCATATGGATTTTTCTACAGCTGTAATCATACAATGCATGCAATTTTGTGTCTCTTTTTTCTACTATTACGTTACAGTGACCTTGCCATGTTATTACATAGTCCTTATAATTATCTCTTTTAATGGTTGGGTAATCATCCACAAGTTATTGCTTGTGGCAACACAATTCCTTTGGGTTGAGAACAGGTAAAAATTATGTGAAATAACTGAGGAAGAAAAAAATTATTTAAGCACATTGTAAAGCAGTGACTTTCAGATTGTGATCCTTGGCAAACCACAAACGTTGCCATGGTACGGGAGATGATAGAAGAAACAACAGGGCAAATGGAGTCACTTTTGCTAAGACACATCACCAAGCCAAAACTTCTTACTAACTCATTTGCAGTTTCAGCCCCTCTCAGGAGTGGAATTTGAAACCAGTCAGCCTGGAGTGTCCAAATCAACACTAGTGAGGTAATCTGCCTAGTAAGACCCCCTGGGGAAGATGTCCCTGCCTGAAATCATCCACTCTTTTAACTTCTTAGTGCCACCCTTAGTCTGCCTACAAAAACCTTCCATTTGGTACAGCTCATCGGAGAGCCCTTCTAGTTGCTAGATGGGATGCTGCCCAATTCATGAATTGCTTAATGAGGTCAATTACATCTTCACATTTACTTGCTTGAATTTTGCTCTTTAACAGACATGAGAAAAAATCTAGGAGGATCCAATTCTCCTTCTATCAAAACACTTCTCCTTTCAATTTTATTTTGAAAATATGTTGCTTTAAAAAAAAAGTGAAAATAAGGTGTAAAATTAAGTGATGCAACTTTTGTAGTACAGTCTGTCATTTACTATCTGTGTGATCATGGGCAAGTTATACAAATAACCGAGTTTCGTTATCTATAAAATGAGGATATTAATTTTTTTTAACTCATTGTGTTGTGGTAAAGATTAAATAAATATATATGTGATTGCTTAGAACAATGCCTGACACCTAGCTATTATATGTGTCTGTTAAATAAATGAAACAAAATACTAGAAAAAAACAGCATCAGTCAACAAAACTTGAACGCATTCATGTGAATTTAAAATCAAGAAACAGAACTCTTAGATCGTGATAGATCTGTGGATGGCAGTGGTAGCCCCAAATTAGAACAAAGGCTTACACATCGGCTTGGAGGTGAGATTGCCAAAGTGTATGACTATTCTCTGATACTCCATAGCTGTGTGACTTTAGGCAATTGACTTAACTTTGCTAAGTCTCAATTTTCTCATCTGTCAAAGAATGAAATTAACATTAATTATATCATAAGGTTCTTGGGAGGAGTGAATGATACATTCCCTATAAAATTTTAACCCATCCTGAGTCTTCTAGAATAGAATATCTCAGGTACAATGTCTTGTTGATTACTTACTGAAGTTTTTTTTGGCACACCCACAACTTGCTTAGTTTTTAAAGTGCCAAACATGCTACATATGGTATCCAGATGGTCAGTATGGAAAAGAAATTTGGTTTCAATTTGCAAATGAACAATAGAAGAAGGAAATCAATGCCGATATCTCTCCAGAAGTCAATGTGCCGAGACCCTCTTTTCCGTAATTGCAGGCAGTGGAGTTTGGGGGAAGCTTGGGAACCGTGTGGGAAGAGTTAGTCTTAGGAGCTAGGTGATCCCATTCTAGTCTCAATTTTGTCCTAAACTTGCCACATGACCATAAATATGTCAGTTTTCTGTTTCACTCTTAGATTATCTCCTGTCTAAAAGGTGGTGGTTAAATAAGAGACAACCTCAAAGATAGCTTTATCTCTATTATTGTTCTGAAGTAAAGAGGCTTGTGCTATTTTTAGAATCCATGGAGCATCAAGGTTTGGAGACAAGAAGGTGTTACATTTTACAGAGCAGCTTGCAACTTAAGTGCAGTTTGGCACTTGTAAATCAATTATATTGGCTCTATCTTTTCTCTCTTTGGGAGAGGAATTATCATACAAAATAAACAAGATATGGTGGAAAAATTGCTGGGAAGTATGAATGGTGTTGTAAGTATCTGTTCTTAAAAAGTACTTTATCCTGATATTTGTAGTTTGAATACGTGTATTTAGCTTAAACACTCCCTTTTCTGTAAAATGAAATGAATCACCACCCTGCCTTAACATTGTCTCTGGCTTTAACCAGAGGGGAAAAAGAGATTGGGTCAGCAACACAGTAGAATTAGAGAATGTTTGTCTTATTTAGTCATGGTCTGGCTGAGTCATTCTAACTGATATGGTTTGGAATGAAAACTTGACCAGATGTTCACTTAAATGAACTACAGAGATTAATTATCAGTCCTACCATATTATCTTGAAGGGTGGGTAGAATCATCTCCAAAGAATTTCCTGGAGCTGACACAAAGTTTGATATTGTAAGTGCAGCTAACACTCTATTAACACACAAGGTACCAGGCGTCACTCTTAAGTATTTCACATGTCTTAATTCTTTTAGTCACGCAATAATCCTTGGAGGGAGGTACTGTATTTTTCTGCATATAAGAAGTGCCCATGTATAAGACGACCCTTACGTTTCTAACCCAACATTAAGAAATCCTTTCAACCGGTTACTCCTGTGTATAAGACAACCCCCATTTTTGCCCTAATAATTTTAGACAAAAGTATTGTCTTATACACGGAAAAATACAGTATACCATTATCCTTCTTTTAAGAATGAAGACTGAGTCTCAAAGAGGTTAAGTGGCTTTTCTAAGGTCAGCTAGTAAGTGGTAAGGACAGGATTTGAATTCAGGAACTTTGAACTTCAGGCCAATGCTTTTAAAACTAGGCTATGTTCACTGTCCTATACAATTCCCTGTTTTTGACCCAAGGTGCTATCAAAATGAATATATTATGGAGTTCCCTGATGGTGTAGTGGCTTAAGGCTTCGGTGTTGGCGCTGTCAGCGCTGCGGCCTGGGTTTGATTCCCAGCCAGGGAGCTACCCACATACCAAAAAGCAAAAACAAACAAACAAACAAACAAACAAAATGAATATATTAGGCTCCTCATTAATCTGTACATGGGTGATGAGGAAGTTAAACTATTGTGAGAAGGAACAAATATAGTGCCTGACCTGAGGGAAGAAAGAATGCTACTTTTTGGAGAAAACATTTATATACCCAATTAGAAATCTCTTGGGTTACCAAAACAACCTGCTGTTTATTCATCTTTTAAAATAATTTAAGGAATGTAAGAGGAACTGAAGTTTAGATGGCTACTCCTAGCCTGCACAAGATATCTGGAATGTTTTGTTATGAGCAAAGCCAAAAAGGTATTGCTGGTTGATGTTTCCTTGTTAACCTTAGTAAGTAGCAAAAAGAACTGTTGCATTCTTCTCATTTACAATGGCATCCCAAATATTTCTTTGTTGTTGGGGCTTGTTGTAATTACTATACTGGTTGACAGTGATGTTCTTCTAAGCTTAACTTAATGTCTGAGAGCTCCTTTACCTTTTGTTAGCACATACACTCCAACAACATAAAGAAACGATAACACATATGCTATCCATTTAGATTTTGAAATAACACAGTGGTTTGAAAAGAGTGTTGGCTCTGGCTGGAGAGATTTGTGGACAGATGCTTTCAAATCTGAGACTGAAAACTCATATATTTGAACAGCATAATTATATCTCAGATTCAACCCCCACTTTTTTTCTCCTAAGGACTGTGTTAAAGATATTTTTGATACTGCATATTTTTTTCCATTTGTCTCTCCCTGAAAGTTTTCAACCCATTTGCATGCAACGTAAGCTTTCATCTGTTTAATTAGGATCTTAGAAACTTGCAGCAGTTGGCTGTGACATTCTCATATATGTAGTTTTGTCAGTTGAAGCATTGTGATATGACACGTGAATTAGAAGCTTCAGTAATGGAATAAAAAGGATTACAAGGAAAGCAGCTTTGAAACAAGTATAAATACTGTGCTTATCGCAAGCAACCAAAACAACTGGAACTTTGATTAAGAATTTGATTGGCTAAAATATAATCTAAGAGTAAAAGAAACCACCTCCATTGTGACTCTTAATCTCTTACAGAATTTCTCCAATAGGGAATAATCTGTCTCCTATCACCTGAATGTTTTTTTTCCATTTACAGAGTTTATTTTTTTGTACTATTAAAAAATAATACACGATCAATGCATAAAGCATAGAAAAATAGATTACCTAGGGTCTTACCCACCCTCATACTGCTATTTAAATGTTGGTGCACTTAGCTGTAATAATGCTCTGCATGTAAATGCTGCATCCTTCATTTTAAAAGTTGAACATTAAATTGTCTTTATTTTCTTTTTTAATGTATTTTCTTTATGAGTAGACTCTCTGTTAACCAGAACTCTGTTAACCAAAAACGTTGCTGGTTGCTTGAGTTCTGGTTAACAGAGAGTCTACTGCATATGGAACCATAACTTTTAATGGTTGCTTATTAAAAATGGACAGAGGGCCTGAATAGATATCTCTACAGATAGCCAATAGACAAATGAAACGATGCTCAATATTTCTAATCATCAGAAAAATGCAAATAAAAACCACAATGAGATATCATCTCACACCTGTCAGAATGGCTATTATCAATAAGTCAACAAATAAGCAAACAAAATAAATCAACAAACAAGTGTTGGTGAGGATGTGGAGAAAAGAGAACCTTCATGTGCTGTTGATGGGATTACCGACTGGTGCAGCCACTACAGGAAACAGCATGGTTGCCGCGCAAACCAACCAACCAACCAACCAAACAACCAACCAATAACAGAACTACCTTATGACCCAGCATTTCCACTTCTGGGTATTTATCCAAAGAAATCCAAAAAAATATATGCATCTCTATGTTTACTGCAGCAATATTTACAATAGCCAAGTGCCCATCAATAGACAACTGGATAAAGAAGAGGTGGTAACTATACATAATGGAATATTATCCAGCCATAAAAAATAAAAGAAAAAGAAAATCTTGCCATTTGCAGCAAGGATAGACCTAGAAAGTATTACGCTAAGTGGAGTAAATCAGACAGAAAAGGACAAATACCACATGCTCTCACTTACATGTGAAATCTAAAGAACAAAATAAATGAACAAACAAAACAGAAACAGGGAGCTCCCTGGTGGTGTAGTGGCTAAGGCTTTGGCGCTGTCAGCTCTGCGGCCTGGGTTCGATTCCCAGCCAGGGAATTACCCATATAAAAAAAAAAAAATTTTTTTTTAATTAAAAGAAAAAAAAAAAACGGAAAAAAAAAAAACCAGAAACAAACTAATAGATACAGGAAACAAGCTGATGGCTGCCAGATGGGAGGGGGGCCGAGGGTCAGGGTGAAAAAGGGGAAGGGATAAAGTACAAACTGGTAGTTATGAAACAGTCACAGGGATGTAAAATACGGCTTAGGGAATACGGTAAAAAAAAAATGGAAATAACTCTGCACAGAGCCAGGTGGGACTAGTCAGTGGGATCCCTTTGTAAATCACATAAATGTCTAATCACTGTGCTATAGACCTGAAATGATTATAAAATATTAAATGTTGGGAGTTCTCTGGTGGTGCAGACGCTTAAGGCTCCGGTGCTATCAGTGCTGCGGCCTGGGTTCGACTCCCATCTAGAGAGCTACCCACATACCAAAAAAAAGGCAAAAAAAAAAGAAAAAAAAAATTAAATGTCAACTATAATTGAAAATAAATTTTAAAGGGGAGAACTAAGTAAAGGGGAATAAGAGGTCCCAATTTCCAGGTATAAAACAAAGAAGTCATGGGGATGCAATGCACAGCATAGAGAATACAGTCACTAATACTGCGATAGCATAGGTGTCAGGTGGTTGCTGGACCATGGTGATTACTTCTTCAGATATATATTGTTGAATAACTATGGTGTACCTCTGAAACGAATATAATATTTTATGGTAGCTATCATTTAATAAATATCTTTATTTATTTTTTAAATTCATTTTTATTGTTAGACTTATTGGGGTGACATCTGTTAGCATAATAAATATCTTTAAAAAACAACAATAATAGCCATCATTATCATCATCATCATCTCTCAGGTTATTGACATGGTTATGAGTTACTGGACATAACGTGCGTAGCACAGGAGCTTGCACAAACAGCCCATCCTGTAAAGAGAAAAGTGACATTCTCACTGATGGATTCTAATCTTGTTCAATCCCTTATTCCTCAAAATCCACACACACACACATAAAACACAGACAGTAGTTTACAATAAAAAAGATTGCAGTAGTGTTCGATGTGTGTCCTACCCAACTTTTATCTCTGTACGTGTAAACAGGTACGTGTACTTAGTCATATACTATTTTCGTGATTTTTTTATTTAATAAAAATTAAAATAAGATCTAATTAACACTCTTATTCTGCAATTTTTTCTTTCACTTTATGTTTCTTGGCCTTTATTCTAAGTCTATTTTAAGGATCTATTTTTAATCTTTTTCTTAGGATTCCATTGTATGAACATGCTGTTTACTTAACCAGTCTTCTACTGAGGGACATCTGGGCTCTTCTAAAATTTTCACTTTACTACACAAAACAGTGAAAGTCCCCATTAGGATTACTTGAATACACCTTTGAAATATTCAAGGAAATGTAATGAAGCCAACATCACAGATTCCAATCTTTGTAAAGGTCATTCCTTATCATTTTAAGAATTAGACACTGAGACTCAACGAGTATATTCAACGACTGTAGCTATGTTCAAGGTCACATAGCTAATAAGTACCAAGATAAGATGCAAACTGAAGTGTCCTGCTTTTCAGTACAGTAAGTATTTAGGCCAGGGGTAGGCTACTGGTAAGGTATTGGGCTTGGAAGAATTCAGTTTGGATCTTAAGAACTAGGGTCAGAAGTGACATGTGACACTGAGGATTGAACAGCTAGTAAGTAATAGGGGAGAAGAGATTCTGTCCTTGACCAAACTCTAGCCAGGCTCCCCCGAGGCCTCAATCTTGGACTCTAAAGATTTGAACAAAACACTAACACAGTTTCTAACAGTTCAAGGTTGCATCCCTAGGATAACCCTAGACCCTCTTAACGTGCCTGCCTGAGAAAACTCAAGGTTGTCATTTTTTACGTCCCTAGCTCTGCTTAGACCCCTGCTTACCCCCTTTCCTGTTGCCTTATTCTCCTTTTGAAACACCTAGTCACATCAGTACACCAAAGTTTAATTCAATTCATGTTGGACTCCTTTCTTATTGTAATATGATTAAAAATTTGTCTGTACCACTGACTTTGTTTATCTTTGACATAGAACAGAGCTAGCTGTTCTAGAACCCAGGCTGCCCTTCCTAATCTTGAGATCTTCAGTAAAACCCAGGATTTTATCTTTTGGGGGATCCAAAGCAAATTGGAACACTATTGTAATGCTAATTGAGTCCAATGCCTCGGGCTGCTGGGCAGCTCCTCTCCATGTTTTTCCTTTCTAGAGAGCAAAAGCTTAACCCTGTGACTTATAGTTTCTATCCCTCTTGGCAGCAAAAAGAGAAGAGATCACAGGCAGCTTTTACTGTGTTTGCTGTGACAACTTTCTATATATATATATATATCCTCCTTGGTCTGCCAGGTTTCCTGGACTTTCCATATTAGCTCAATCTTAGTATCAGAGGCTCTTTATCAAAAGTGTTTATTCATTTTAAGGTTGGATAATATTCCATTGCATGTATATACCACGTTTTGTTTGCCCACTCATCTGCCAATAGATACCTGGGTTGTTTCCATCTTTTGGCTATTGTGAGAAATGTTGCTATGAACATGGGGGTGCAAATAGCTGATTGAGATTCTACTTTCAATTCTTTTGGGTAAATACTCAGAAGTGAAATTGCTATATTATATGGTAATTCCATGTTTAGTGTTTTGAGGGACTGCCATACAGTTTTCTACAGAGGCTACACCATTTTACATTCCCATCAGCAATGCACAAAGGTTTCAATTACTCCACATCCTTGAGAACACTTATGTCCTGTTTCCTTGATGAGAGCATCCTAATGGGTATGACATGGTATCTCATTATGGTTTTGAGTTCCTTAATGATGCGTGATGTCGATCACCTTTTCATGTGCTTATTGGAGATTTGTATATCTTCTCTGGAGAAACGGCCCCTCAAGTCCTTGGCCTGTTTTTGAATTGCATTGTTTGTTTTTTGTTGTTGAGTTGTAGGAGCTCTTTATATATTTTGGACATTAATATCTTATCAGAGATATACTATTTGCAAACATTTTCTCCCAATCCACGGGCTGTGTTTTCACTGTGTTGGTAGATTCCTTTGATGCACAAAGGTTTTAAATTTTGATATAGTCCCATTTATCTATTTTTTCTTTTATTTTGTGTTCCTTTGAAGTAGAACCTGTGACAAGAGCTTATTTGCAGATAGTTTATTTGGAAGGTGATCTCAGGAAGCAGGAGTGAGGGAAAGGGGAGATTGATGTGGGAAAGGATAAAAATCTAGAATGAAGGTATATTATAGAGTTTGCTTCTGTAAGTGACAGAGGGTCAGTTCCACCAGGGCATCTGAAAACTATCTAGAATGTCTCTCAAAATGGCCCATCTAAAGAACAGGAGAATGAGGCCCTTACCCTTAGTTTCTGTCTCTTCTGGTTGAGGATTACCCTTGGGAGATGGTAGGTCCCTGGTAACTCCAAAGGGTACATGTGTGGGTCAAGTGGCCTGGACTTTGAGGAAGTATCTTATGTGTGGCACCCACCTGGAGACCCTGGTCATTATGCTTCAACCCACAAAGACCTCAATAGCTTACATATCAGACATGAAATGGGATGTGGGCCATTGAAAATGTTTGCTATAATTAGAAACCAAGAAATAAACATTGTCTACTCAACACTAAGCAGAGGGCAACTGTAGAACCAGGCCTGTGCCCGCAGTGATTGCAGGGATAAGATGCAGAACATATTCTTTTTTTTTTTTTTTCTTTTATGTGGGTGGTTCCCTGGCTGGGAATTGAACCCAGGCCACAGCGTTGACAGTGCCGAAGCCTTAGCCACTACACCACCAGGGAACTTCCAGAACGTATTCTTTTATTGAGTATCTCTGATGTATAAGAATATGCATGGTAAGTTATAAAAATGAATCAAACAATCCTTAATAAGCAACAGTTTACTAGAGAAGATATAGCAGCTGTACAAATCACTCCTCTAAAAGAAAAGAAGTGATCAGTGATGAATAGGAGATGTATATGGAGGTAGAGTTTTCTAGTAACGTGTGATACAGTCTTTATGAGAGAAGTCACCTATAAACTGGGTGTTAAAAAATGAGACTTACATATTGATTCATTCAAAACATATTTACTGATGGTATTTTGTGTGCCAGGCATTTTATTAAGTGCTAGAAATTTGGTGGTGAACAGGCAGAAATGTTCCCTGCCCTATTTATACCCTAACGGAGAGACCCTGACAATGATTTACCAGTTAATTTATCAAATAAATAAGCAAGATAACATCTGATAGTGTTAAGTGCTATTTAAAAAGCCAAATAGGAGAATTTGACAGTGTTGAGGGTGATAAGAGTGAATGCAAATAGGGTGGTCAAGAATCTTTCTAAGGAGCATTTAAGCTGAGACCTGAATGACAATGAGAAGCCATCAACCCCATAACAATTTGAGGAAACTAGTCTAGAATGATGGAAAATACAGAGGCCAGAATCAGGGAAGGGCTTGGCATGCTCAAAGAATGAAAATAAGGCCAGTGATTCTGGACAGTAAGAGCCAGGGGTGGGAGAAGGGTGTATGTAAAATGAAGTCACCGGCCAGGCCACACAGGACCCCACCGGCACGGTAAGGCCCTTGAACCTGATCTGTGTACCAGGAAAGTCACAGAAGGGTTTTGAGCAGGAGAATGAACGAATATGATTTGTGTTTTTCAAAGATCACATCACTGCGGTATTGAAAACAGATCATGAAGGACCAGAGTGGAAACACTGAGCCAGTTCAGAGGCAGATGTTATCCAGGTTGAACTTGAGGAGGGCGTGGTCCAGGCTGGCAGTAGTAGAAACAGGAGAGGGGAAGTCTGAGATTCACTGTTGCCGGTGGACTTGAAGGTAGCTTTGTTTGTGATGAGGTGATAGCTGGACATGGGCAGAAATTCCAAAAAGAAGAAGAATGTGATAAGGAAATTAGACCTTTTTCTCCTTCAAGGGCTTATGGGGACCATCAACAAATAACAGTGGAGTTGTGACTTTAAAATAGGGCAAGAACTCTGAAAACTGTGCAAAAGAATCACACTTAATGCTGTGAGCAATGGGGAGTAATTAAAGGTCTTTTAAACAAAATGGTAATAGGAACCAAGCTGTGCTCATAGGTCTGGTCACTATTGAGTCAAATCACTCACAGATCTAACAATGAGGAAAACCACCAGCACCACAATAGTGTGTATGAGCATGTGTGCGTCCACGTGTGTGTTTAAGTCGGGAAAATGAGAGCAATTTGAACAGTAGAGCCAGCAGACTTCTTCCGAGGTGAATTTACTTCCCTGTTTATTGATATTGCTATGGTGATGCTAGAAAGCTAGCCAGGAGAACAGAGAACCGTTGACTTGTCTCCGTAGTTAACAATCTCATTTTATGTAAGACATCACGAAAGAATGCAATAACTCAGGCCCTTTGCTGCAAGCATGAAGCCAGCTGAGGCTGAGCTCACATCCTTCCCAGCCACACCAGTGCCCCTCCCCTGGTGCTGGGTTTCAGGCCCAGCTGTCCTGGCACTACCCTGCCTGTCATTTGGAAGAACCCCCCCTGCATGTGCTCTCCTCTCTCCCTTTTGCTCTCTCGAACCAGAATATTGCAAGTAGCCTACAGAGTGAAATAAAACCCCAAGGAACTAGAATTCTGCTTATAAAAGGGGATTTGCAAAGAAAAGCTAGTTTCATTGGTGGATGGAGGCTACTGCCTCCTGGAGCATTCGTTGATAGGGCCCTCAGCATGGGTCTTGGAGAAGCTGCAGATTTTTATTTGGATTTGGATTTTTCCACTTTCTTTCAGGAAGTCAGTATTTGGAAGCTGGTGGTCAAGGTACTTTTTTCCCTAATTAGAGACACATTCTTTCTGTTGTTTGGGATAAAACTGTGACTATTTCACTTTCTCAGTGTCATAATAACGTTGTCTTCTCTAAATATTTTGATACGAGCTATAAAAAATGAAAAAGACTTTTCATTAGTCTGAATTCTAAACCTTGAGCAGCCTAGATTTTTAATAATATCTCTATTCATTCCACAACTTTTGAGTAACTTCCGCGTGTAAGACACTATAGTAGGTGCTAAGCATTTATTTTTCTTATTATTTATTTATTTTTGCTTTTTGGTATGTGGGTAGCTCCCTGGCTGGGAATTGAACCCAGGCCGCAGTGCTGACAGCGCCAGTGCCGAAGCCTTAAGCCGCTACACCACCAGGGAACTCCCAGGTGCTAAGCATTTAGCCACGAGTACACAGTCTCTCCTCTAACTACCACAACAACAGTACCGACAGGGACGGCCAATATTTTTAATCTTTGCTATGTGCATGGCCTGTGGTAAGTCTGTTACATTGCCTCACTTAAACCTCCCAGCAATCATACAAACATTAGTATTATCCTAACTGCATAGAAGAGGGAGGGGGGCTTCATTGTCTGGCACGGAAGCTCACTAAAAGGGGGTCCCGTGTGGTGTGATCTGAGGAGTAACAGGAAAGGCCATTGGCCTTCTGAAAGAGCAGAGACTAGATACTTTGTTCCTTAGGGTTAATAGTGAGGTAAGAGGGGATTCCCTGGTGGTGTAGTGGCTAGACTGCAGCACTCTCATCGCTGCGGCCTGGGTTCGATTCCCAGCCAGGGAACCACCCCCCAAAAAAATAGTGAGGTAAGAATTATTAGTCCGAGGAGTTCCCTGGTGGTGTAGTGGCTTAAGGCTTCGGCGCTGGCGCTGTCAGCACTGCGGCCTGGGTTTGATTCCCAGTCAGGGAGCTACCCACATACAAAAAAAAAAAAAAAAGAATTATTAGTCCTTAATACCTTGGATCAAATATTTCTCAAATCCTTCCCAAGTGTGATATTGTGATTTATAAGCAAATCATATATTTGTTCATTCAGATAACCCAAATATATTTCTCATATATATGTGGTCTTCCTCCATGGTTCTTGGCTCACAGCTCCCAAAACCCTTAGAATTTCCTAAGTGATGTAAGAGCCATAAAGGTGTCTTTTCTTATATTAAGGCGACTTTTGGAAAATACCTAAGGACCCCTGGATGCCAGTGGAGCCAACCAAGTGATTTTAGAGGGTTGGAATTTTCAGTTTCACCCCACTGACCTCCAGGGAGGGTAGAGGGACTGGAGATTGAATTCAATCACCAGGGTCAATGACTTAAGTGGTCATGCCTATGGAATGAAGCCTCTATGAAACCCCAAAAGGACAGGATTCAGAGAGCTTGCAGATTGGTAAACCTGTGGAGATTGAGAAAGCTTGTCCCAGTAGAGACCAAGGAAGCCACGAACCCTTTCCCCATATCTTGCCCTATGCATTTCTTTCATCTGACTGTTCCTTTTATAATAAATTAGTGATCTAGTGAGTAAATGGGGTTCCTGAGTTCTGTGAGCCACTCTAGCAAATTAATTAAACTGAAAAAGTGGGTTATGGGGACTTCTGATCTATAGCCAGTCAGGCAGAAGCACAGTTAACAACCTGGGCTTGTGATCGACATCTGAAGTATGTGTGTGAGGAGGGAGGTATTGCAGGACTAAAGCCTTAACCTACAGGATCTAAAGCTATCTCTGGGTAATAGTGTCAGAATTGAGCTGTGTTCCTAGGATACCTACATACAGTTGGTGTCTGCAGCATCTCATGGTAGTGTGTGGGAAACTCCTAACCCACACTGAAATTGGTACCAGAACCCCTGTGCCAGTATGGCAGGAAGCTGAGAACTATCCTCCCTGGGAATCAAACAGTCCTCCCTCAGTTTCCCACCCTGGACACCCTATCCTCATGCTCTGCTTTTATAGCTAGTCTTATCGCAACATCGGCCAGGAGATTTTGCACGCCTGAGTTTTATTTCACCAATTCCCTACTCCTTCTGTGATTGCATTCACTCAGCATACATTAGTCTATTTTTAAGTTCTTTGCTAATATTGATTTACTTTATTTGCTATATGCAAAGCTTTCATTTCCCCAAACATGAGAGGGTTTCAAGAATCATTCAAAGTTCCGTGGAAAGTAAGTTAGGTTCAAATCTCATAGTCTTGACAACTCCATATTTAGCAGAGTTAAGAGCTTCCTGTCTCCTAGTCCATGATAACCTTATAAAATCACAATGTCCACAGCATAAGCTAGAACCAGATTGAGTCAACATGATACATGTACCCTTAAAATCTGAAAAAACTTTCCTAAGAATCAAAGGCTAATGAATTTATTCAATATTGCCAAGGATGTTTTTTTAAGATAAATTAAACAAATATAATTACATTTACCATCTGCTTGAAGTTAATTTTCCAACAGTAAAGAAAAATGCTTCAAGTCACAATAATAAGACTTCTTGATTGTCCTCTTTTAAAATCTAGGACGAGGGGCCTTAAAATGAGCATCTTCAAAAATATATGCATGGCAAAAGGTAAAAGTATCTATTGGTAATAAGACTGCAAAGAAATAGACTGATAATTATGAACTGTTCACTTTTAAATGCCAGATGCAAGATATACTTGATGGAGAAGTCCTGAGTGGTGTTCACTTGCTCAGTGAAGAGCAAAATGTGACAAAGTGATCTTCTTCAAGAGGATTAATAAGTCTCAATTTAAATATCTCTTTTTTAGAGAGGATTTCCCTGACATTTTAGATTGGACATTGTCCCTTGATGTAGCTACATCATCATCCTGTAACTTTCAATCACAGTATTTGTAATCTTTGGGTAATAATTTATTAATGAGTGCCCTCCTCACTACAACATAAAGTCCATGAGATGGTCTTTTCACTTTTTGGAAGAATCCAAATGTTTATTTCAATGCCAAACATATATGAAAGAATTCAATTTGCTTTTATGGAATGCATCAGAGGAAGGGAAAATAATTTACCTAAAATGATAACCCAAAACAATGAAAAGAGTGAATTCATTGGAAGTCAGCCTACATGAATTATTTCCAAAATTTTGACATTGAAAAAAAAGTTCTCCATGATAGTGACTGTATTTTTAATTACACCAGAAGAGTATGCAATGAGTTACAGTCCCCTGGGAATTTAGTCAGACCTCTACAAAGTTTGTGTTTTGTCATGATTCTGTCTACATACAGTTGGAAAGTAACTGGGAGACTTTGTAGGCAACACATGATTTATTCCATCTGCAGACGTCACCGCAGACACACCAACACATTTGGTGTTCTCTCATACAGCTCCTTGGATACCAGAGAACTGTCACCAAGAGTCTGGGGACGACTAGGCTCCATCAGATCCCAAGTTACTTCCTATTCTGAACTTAGGAGGTTTGTACGTGGAGTGTTGGGCAATGACGTTAATAAGGAGACCTAATACTTAATAATTAGCACAAAACCCCTTTAAAATCTCAAGAATGCCTTCTGGCTTCCAGTGTGACGCCGTAAAGATGGTGGCCTGTATACTGAGGGTTCTTTAAGGTAACGTAGGTGCCTAGTAAGAAGAAAGTGGGAGTGAGGTGGGTAGATATCTTCACCTCTAACTCCATCTCCTTCCGGTGTCTACACATGATGACCCCACAGATGCCAGTGGTCAAGGGAGTGTGGACAGTGCAGTCCAAAAACAGAGGCTGGGTCCAGGGGGGCAAATGTTGGATAACCAATTGTAAAATAAGAAATATAGTTGATCTTTGTCCCTGGTTCCTGGTACAAAGCTCCTCAAACCCTTGTGATTTCCAAAGTGATAGGTGTACCCTCTGTGATTCTTAAACAAAAGACTGGTTGGTGGAAACGTGGAGGTGCTGTGAGAGTGGCTTGCCCAGGGAGGGCATGGAAGCTCTGTACCTCCGCCCCCCACTTCCTTGCTCTTCGCCTTTTTATCTGGCTGATGACATTGAAGGATTTCAGAACAGCCCCCCCCAAGAGGTGCACTTTGGCATGTGAATGATTTTGAGCTGAAGGCAATGGCGACCCTGTGGGCTCACGAAAAGTGTTTACCTCTCCCTTAAAAAATTTAAATTTGGAGCTTTGCCCATAATAAGAGTTACTATCACAGAAAACTTTTTATGACCTATATATAGGGCAGGGCAGACTTCAACATCTGTTCTTATCATTCTGCAAATGACTTTCCTCATTTCTGAAACCCCGAGGTGACTTACTTCATCCTTAGCTCAGAATGTCATATATACGTATGTCATTTTCCCTATCTGCCTCTGAACCTCTCATGTACGTGGGGTTCCCATATGTATGTATGTAGTTAAATTCCATCATTTTCTCTTGCTAATCTATCTCATGTCTATTTGATTATTAGACTAGATGAAAGAACCCACAGAATTAAATTCTATTCTATAAAGGTTAAAAGGTAATGTTTGTATTACATATAATTATATATACTCTATATTCTATAATATATATGTATTTTATATTATAATTACAATTCATGGGTTATATCCTTTTATAAGAAACTTATAATCTAGTCAGTAAATGTTTTCTGGAATTCTGTGAGCCACTCTAGCAAATTAATGAAACCTGAGGAGCGGGTATTGGGAAGCCCCAATTTATAGCCCATCAGTCAGAAGTACAAGTGACAACTTGGGACTTGGCAATTGGCTTTTGAAGAGTGGGGGGTAGTCTTGTTGGACTGAGTCCTTAACCTGTGGGATCTGACACTATGTCCAGTTAGATAGTGTCAGAATTGGATTAAATTGTAGGACACCCAGCTGGTGTCACAGAATTGCTTGATGTGTAAAAACCTCATGTCTGGTATCAGAAGTGCGATAGTGTTGTAGCCGAGAATTGAGAGATGACACACAGGAGTGTGTTTCTCCTTAGACTAGCACAACAGAGAAACTCTTATTTTCATATACTTGACAGTTTTCACATAATCCTCAAAGTTGAGGTGTAGAAAGCTGACAGTGGGGTGAAATAGAGTTAACAGAGCAATCATGTGACTTGCCCAAGGTTAAACAGCAAGCAAGAAGGAAAGTAGGCCTTTTCTTCAGCCATCTGAACTTTGTCTAATGTCTCTGCGGGGGTGATGCCCGCCACCTGCCCCTGCCCTCCACCAACACAGATATCGCTGAAGCTGGAGATTCTTTGGTGCTTTGGCTGAGCAATGTGGGTGGCTTGTGTTCTGTTTCTTTTCTGTTTATTCGGGAATTTTGCCTCTGTTTATAAAATATTACCACTCTGTCTATAATATTTGTTATTGTTGTTGTTAATATGCCCAGAATCTTTCAGATCCTCAGTGTACATGAGTTATGGCTGATGGGAGGCCTGATGACTTACTCTGGGGGGGGAGAAGAGCTGGTTCTTGTAACCTACCCAGGGCTGCCCCCTGGGGGCCAGAAGAACGAGCCCCTTCCTGGCAGGGAGTGGAGTGGCTGGCGTATCAGAATTAGGCTGACCAGATGTACCGTTCTAGATGGGACAGAAAACAGCAATACAGTCCCGTTTCAAACGGTACGTCTGGTCAACCTAGTGACACCTTGAATTTAGCCCAGTGAGAATAGGCTGATCAAACATTCCGTTTCAAATGGGACCGTACCATTGTTTTCAGTTCAATTTAAAACGGTCCATCAGCCTAATCAGAATGCTTGTGAGCCCTCCCCTCCTGCTTGGTTCATTCCCCAGAAAACTTCAGTAGTGGCCTTCTAGCGGACTCTTTTATACCAATTTGTGGTTTTCTTGTACATTTCTTTTTTTTTTAACCCCTTAGCTGGCCAGATTCAATGATAACCAAAGAAACTCACTTTAAAAATTTACTAGATGTTTCTTAAAGAAAACTAAAAAAGAAAAAAAAGAGACAAAATTGCCCCAAATCCCATCACCAGAGAGAATATTTTTATAGAAATACTTCTAGTCTTCATTCTCTGTGTGGATAGACATGCCTATTTATATAACATTTATTTTAAAATGGAATTATTCTAAACAAACTGCTTCGTAGCTTAGTCTTTAATCCCATATGGTGTCTTAACGGCAAAAGATTTTTCAGATTTCATACAGAACTTTTCTATTTTACATCCAGAGTAATGCTACAGCTAGAAATGAATGCCTTATGGTTGGAGTAGTTGGTATGGTGGAACGCCAGCTTTTCAAACTGACAGGTACATAAGAATCACCGGGGATCTTGTTGAATTGCTGATTCTGACTCAGGAGGTCTGGAGTAGGTCCTGGGCTTTTGCATGTCTAGTGAACGCTTTTATGCCAATTCATGGTTTTTCTGTGCATTACTTTTCTTATCCCTTAAGTGGCCAGTGGCATTTCTAACACGCTCCCTGGTGATCCACGGTCGCTGTCTGTGGCCCAAGCTTTGAGAAAAACACAGGTATGACAGAAAGAACTCCAATCAAGGAGTCAAACACATGTCTCCAATCTTGGCCACGGATTTTGGTTAAGTGTCTAAATCTCTTACCTTTTGTTCTCTTATATAAGGAAGGGACCATAACAATCTGAAAATGCTTAGTACAAAATATGGATTTACAGTTGTATGGAACAGTTTATATCTGTGTATAGTTATATGGAAGTAGAGTTGAATCAGAATCAGATCATAGAAAAGCTAGTTGAGAAACAGAACTTTCTTATCTCATATCTTCTATTTCACCAAAAGAATAAAATCTGCTATCAAAATAGAAATAGTTTTATTCAATTGTTTTTGTGCTTTAAAGAGTCCTAGGCACTAAATTTAGAGTGTGTTAAAAAACAAGACAACAGGCCCAAGATGGAGTCGCTTATGCTAAGCCCTATGTCACCAAATGGAGACTTTAATGAGCAATTAGAGTTTCGGGTCTCTCAGAAATACAATCTTAAACCAGTCAGTCAGGAATCACCTGATCAGCACTAGTTAGGTCATCTGCCTGACAGACACCTGCCATCCCCTAAAGGAAAGGAATCTTGCAAGAACCAACCTATTTTTTGTGTAGTACAAGGGAAGACCCCAAAAATCCTGGAATTAACTTCTGGAAGGTGGGCCCTTTGTAGTACAGGCTTCCCCTGTAGCTGAATGTTCTAGGAACCCATTTGCATCAGGGTACCAGCTGGTGTTGTTGTGAGAGGCTACATTCAGCTTCAGTGAATTTTTTTGGAGATTCTTTCAATGCGTTTGCCCATTTCATGATGGGTGATTCACACGAACAGCATGTGGCATGACAATGCACCTGCCCACACCACACTGAGTGTTCAGCAGTTTTGGACCAAAAACAGTATGGCCCCCATACCCTATTCACCCAATCTCACCTCAAGCAACTTTTTTTTGCATTTCCCTGGATGAAAAAAGTCTTCAAAAGGAAACATTTTGCCCATGTGGAAGAGGTGAAACAAAAAATGGCAGAAGTACTAAAAGGCATCAAAATCGATGAGTTCAAAAACTGCTTTGAGCAGTGGAAAAAGCATCTTAATAGGTGTATTGCATCAAACAGAGAGTACTTTGAAGGTGACTGAAGTTTAAATGTGTAAGAATAATTACACAACTTTTTATAAATTCTGGGTGTCTGGAGGTGCCCCTCATATAACTTCTTTTCCCTCTCCCTTCTGGCTGTCTTTCGCTTCATACGGCTCCTTGGAGCTCCTTTCTATCTGCTATTAATAGATAGGATGCTGCCCTGTTTAAATGGATTTTTGCTCAAGTAAACTCTTAAAATTTTTAATATGCCTCAGTTTATCTTTTAACAAGAGGTAAGTGGATCTATTTTGCCTTTTCAAAGTATTCAATGAGAAGAGATCTATAACTCAAATGTGACCAGCTCTCCAGCACAATCTTTGTTTAACCATCAGCAACTTGGAGTTTGATTCATTTCTTTTAGAAATACACTAACATCTCAAACAGATGTCCAAACATCATAAAATCCACGTGGTCCAATTCTGTTCCTTTTCTGCTTTCTGTCTAGGTGCCAGACACGTTCTTTCTCTCCCCCAAATCTCCTTTTCTATGGCCTTCCCATCTTGCTGGCTTCAGTTTCTTTTCCCTCCAAGGTCAATCCCTGTGGAGTCCTTCACATTTTTTTCCTTAGGAAGTTTTTGGCTCCTCTTGTTTGTATCTTCATATGCATTTTTCTGCTCAATAAAACTCCTCCCCAGAAGTCTGATGGGACCTTGTGTTTTTCTTGATATAATCATTATCATTTGATTTTTTTTTTACATGAATTCCAAAGCAGAAATCTATAGAATGAGACTTTTGTGTTTTATTCAACTAGGAAACTGGCCAGCTATATCATTTTGTAATCCCTGATAATACCTTTTATTTTTACCCCACCAAAACAGACTCCTAACTTGGCCTCCCTTACAAAGTTAGAAGTAGAGGGAGCCATGATTGTCCTTGGGAGAAAGGACTCATGCCACCCTCACTGGGAGCCACTTGAAGGGTTGTCGGTCTAGTTTCATGAGTGGGGTAAACGCAGGACTGAGTTAGTCTGGTGCTTGCCTGTGTCCCAGGAAGTTCTTTGTGTGAAAACTGAATGAACTGATTTTTAAGTGCTGTTTGATTCTGGACTCTGGTGATTAAGTTGTAAAGGCCTCACACTGAGATCAAAATTGGGGATTACATTCTCTTGAAATACCACTCTGGGTGGCCCTAGCTTGGGAATAAATAGTTACATAGCTAAGTAAAGAAAAAAGTGAACAAAATGGTTGTATTAAGTGAACCAAATCAGGCCAATATAAAATTGCTGAGGCTTACATGTCCAGATATTTAATGTCCTTTACTTGAATTTTTTAGGTACTTGTGCCTAATTCACTCCGTTGCAATTTTCTTGTTTATTCCATGGAGCCTAACGTATCTCCATTCTCTTAGCATGAGGGTTACAAATCCTTTTCTGCAAACCCACAGCAGTGGAGGAGGGGCAGGGCATGGCTGGTTTCTTTGCTGGCAACCTGGTCATTTTCATCTCAGATTGCTGATTTTACATAATAATTTTTTGCATTTTTGGGTTGAGGGGGGTGGTGGATTAGGATTAATTTAAATATCTGTAAGAGTACTCCAATCCTTTTCAGTTTAATTTGGGTATAGTTTTGCTGTAAGTAGAATCCACCTATACAGAAGGAAAGTAATGCAAAAGTGAAAAGAGAATGGAGTGAAGGGGCACAAAATACATCACCTCAACATATTCCCCTTTGGCATAGGAGTTATTTTGGGCTGACGCTATGTGAGAAGGTGCAGACACAGAAGAATCTCCAAAAAACAAAGAGAAGTTGCCCTTTCGTAAGAGAGATTTACATTCCTTCCTTAGCCACGGGGCTACATGCCAAGAAACCCAGGGGATGCCTGAAACCACGGAGAGTACCTACCGACAGTACCTATGATAAAGTTTAATTTATAAATTAGTCATGGTAAAAGATTAACAATAACTAAATGGTGAAATAGAATAATTATAACAATATACTGGAATGAACGTTATGTGAATGGGCTCTCCGTCTCTCATAGTCAATCTGATAACTAAGACAGCTAAGTCCTAACAGGCAGGGAGCACACAGAGTGTGGGGACGATCTGCCTTCCAGGCAGGACACAGCAACAGCGTGAGATTTCGTCACGCTACCCAAATAGCTTATGACTTAAAACTTCTCAACTGTTTCCTTCTGGAATTTTCCATCTAATATGTGTGGACCATGGTTGACCACCTGCCACTGAAACTGAGGACCATGAAACTCCAGGTGGGGGAGAGACTCGTGTTTAAGGGAAATCTCCACGTGTGAGGGTGTCTCCCTCTCTGTACCAGGAAGAACAGGACAACCACGTTTCTAGAAACTCTTCTCCATGGAGAAGGCAGGGACTTAACTCTGCGTGACAACCACCCCCTGGTGCACCATGCTTTGCGTGCAAACCTCCCGTAACTGGCTTTCCCAAACTCCCAACTGAGGAGCCCAACGGGAAGGGAGTGTCACTAAGTATACTGCTCCGACACTACCCCTAAGGGTTACCGGTCCGCTCCTCTCCGCTTGTTTTTGCCTTTTATTTTGTCTTTTTTGTGGGGGACGGTGGTCCCGTCTATCTGCCAACTTCTTTATTCCTTAGAACTAATAGATCTTGGGATTCTAGCTCAGACTTCAGTTTGGAGGAATCTGAGCCCAATGAAGCATGTCATGGCCACCTCTGGGTGGTTCTTTTTCTTCTTTCTTCTTCTTTCTTCTTCTCTCTTAGCCAAGCAAAGCTGAATGGAAGGAGCTCTTGGCAACCTCATCGTATCTTTTATGTCCTGATCATTATTTAAACAAATGGTATTCACTGGGGTCCAAGTCAGAGGCCCAGGGCACAGAGGCGGCTTTTTATCAGTCAGCTGGACCGCTCTTCTCATCTCGTGAGTCTTTTGTGTTCCCTGGGGACCTCTCAAGTGTGGGGCAGCTCACAAAGGAATGAGATGGACACGGCCTTTGTCTGGGAAGGGACAGCCAGTCAGTCCCTGTTGCCCCTTTGCAGACGTCTTGATCCTTTTGGCTATTTTTAAATCTCTATTTAAATTTAAAAAAAAAAGAGATGGTGAGACACCCAACACACTGTTAAGGCACTGGGGACTGCGGAAGTGGAGTGGCGTGAAGGTTTTCTACAAGGTCAAATATGATGAAGTATCGAGGGACACTGATGGAGGTGCTAGTATTTACACAGCCAAGAGGGAATAAATTGAAAGATGTTCTGCAGACAGTGCCTCAGAGTTCCAGTAATTATTCAAGTTATCTCAAAAATGTCTTAACCTAGCAAGATTTAAACCCTTCATCTGTAAACAGGGACCATAGTTACAGTTATGTCGTAGCAATGACTAGAGATCTAAATGAAATATTGCATGCAACATGCTTATGGGCACATTTGGAGCTTTTATCAAACTATTGCTTTTATAATTAATTATAGCTGAGGATAGATTGATGCGGGGGTGGCCTTGGGTCCTGGAAAGGAGAAAATTATAGAATGTTTCCGGCCCAAATCTGGGGATTCATTGATTTTGGAGATTAAAAGCAAGTGCAAGTTATCTTTTCACTCAGGGTACAATGTTAGTAAAAATGACAAATCTGAAAGGTTTCAAGTAAGCTACACTGGTTTAGCACATTGACGCTTGACACATCATTTCCCAGACCACATTCCCACAAAAATTAGTCCAGGATTTGTTTCAAAGTTACCTGTCCAAAGTATATAAAAAAGCATTCTTTGAGCAAATGCATCTGAAAAACTTAGCATATTTGGAAATTCCTAATGAACATTAGGACAAAGGCTCTGAGCAGGTCTATATGAAAATAACACAATCCAGTGTTAACTAAATAAAGTTGAATCTGAAACGTTTGCTGCTGTTTCTAACACTGCTGCTGCTGTTTGGAGTGAGGAAGCAGAATGGTGAGGACACCGACAGCCTGATGGACAGAGGTGCGTGAGATCCGCATTTGGAAGCTGGGCTCTCTGGTTATTTCCAAGAACCATGCTGGCTACCAACTGGCTCACCCAGTATGGGCTGTCCCCTCAAGTGTTTGCATGCACGATTTTTAGTCCATCAGAAAAATGTTCTTTGCAACAATTATGGCGACATCAGGCATTGCACTCAGGTAGTGGCTCGGAAAGGCAGGAATTGTGAAGCCTCAGGAGCTGAGCATTCTTGTGGGATAGAATCAGGCAGCCCTATCCCGGGGGGAAATACTTGAGTGGCTCTTAATTAGCTGAGTTTCCAAGATGTTTTCATGATCAGCTTGTTTCTAAAAACTTAAAAAAACTTTACTCACCCCAATTCTTTCCTACTGTAGAGAACGGCGTATCTAAAAGGGCGCCGAGCATTGGGTAGGACTGAGAATGCAGGGCAGTATGTATTAGACACTGGGAAAGAAAGGGGGGCAAGGGAGGAAACAGGGAGAGAATGGTGAAACTATAGCCTCTCGATTTGAGTCTACATGGATGCAATACATAGATTAAAATATTGTTCTTATAATAAATTGTTACTGGGCTCAGGTGCTGCTTGTCGCCTCCAAAAATCAGAGACAAGTTTGGTGGAAGGAAAAGTAGATTTATTCAAAATGCCAGCATTCAGGGAAGGCAGGGGACACCAGTTTCTAAGACTACCATCCCCCACCCTAGCAAGGCCAAAAGCTTTTACAGGCCTGCAGGTTGGGGAAGAACAAAGGAAGATGAGGTGGGGGTTGTTCAGGCAGGCCTGAGGGCTAGTAGTTGGGGAATCACTTCCCGGGGTTGGTCTGCTTCAAGATAATGTTATCTTGGGCTCAGAACCGGGGTTCAGACATTCTGTTGCCTGAGGACTAAGAAAACAACAACAACAAACAACTATAAAGTGATTGAGGAGACTAAGTGAATTAACCAGTAGGAGCTAAGCTATGGATTGCTTGAGTTTCACTCTTACAAAATCAGTAGCCATGTTTTAGATACAGTTTGGGGGAGTGGAAAAACCTTCAAGGAAACGGGTGCCATTTGCAGTGTTCTTTTACGCACTTAGAGCTCTATGACGACAGCCTAAAGTTGGTTATGCTGAGCTTTTCGGACTTACTGAGCACCCGGTAGGCGCTGGCGTTGCATCACGGGGACTTCCTGATTCTGAGCTTTTTGCGTCTGAGCCCGCCCCATGCACCGTGGCTTTGGAAAAATCCCTATTCCACGTATTCCTCAGTTTCTCCCTCTGTAAATTGAGAATAACAGCTGTGTCTCTGTTTTCTTTTAACAAAACAAGACGCTGCAATCACTCCCAAGTACCTGTCCCTACGCTGGGTTTATCTCCATGACAAACATTTCACAGGCATATAGTAAAATAGAGAAAAATAAGGTCAAGTGTGACGGACGTTAATCACATTTTATGCATTTTTTAAAAAAATGCAGATAAGTTCTTTCCATTCTTCTGGTTTAAAAATCGCCTTTATTTTACAGATTCCTTTTTGAGATTTCTCCCTGTTTTGTTCCTCCATTTTCCTAGTAGGTGAAATTTCCCAGTCCCAGAGTAATGAGCTGACAATAGAGAACTTTGGGCCGACAGAGAGAAGAGTCAGCGTCCCTGTGAATTTGCTTTCTGTCTGAACTTATTCCTCTGTCTAGCGGTAGGAAGAGAACTCTTCAGATAAAATTATTTTAATATCCTTATCTCTCAAAAACCAGTGTTTTTTAAATGGCTGCCTTGGAGATGCCATTGGCACATTGTTCACAAGAATAGGGACCTCTTCAGCACTACATTTCTCTAGACAGTCAAGGCCAGTGGAATTAGGAGAGAGCCGCTGGGCTTTCTCATCCAAGTGATGGGCCACACCACCACGCCACACATTACAGATCTGCCTTTGAGTCCTTGGGTGGCAGTTTCTGAGTCTCTTCTCTCCCCTATTTATGCTCATGGCTATAGGTTCATCCCTTAATTCATTAGACAGGTATGCCCACTGGGGTCCATTGTTGGTCAGGTGTTACGCTAAGTACCTTAAATACTTTTATTATCTCATTCCATCGATGAAACAGCTTTGTTTAGGCAGCCATTATTTTCATCCCCAATTTTCACAAAAGAGAACATAAAGCTCAGGTCGCGCTGTGTCATGCAAGGGCCACTTACGAAGAGAGTCACTTATTTGGGGTCTTATGTTCCAAAGGTCACAGCATTGACCATGGAAGTACAAATCAGGACAGCAAGGAGACCCACGGTGGTGACAATAAAAGCAAGGACTTTGGGAACACACAGCCCTGAGTTTGTTTTGAGTTTGCTTGGAAAAATCAGAAAAATAATAGTGGCCAACCTTTATGGTTGTTGCTATGAATAAATTAAATACTGTATTTAAAGCCTGAGAATGTAGTAGGTTTTTATGAAGTGGTGACTGTCAGTAAGAGTGGTAACAATAGGAGTTGGACCGCGATGTGAGTGGCATGAGATGTGGTAGGAGACGAGAAGACACACATGCAATGTGACGTGTCGGTGGGAGGCTTGAAGGATTGTGATCAGAGGTGAAAAGAACATTGGAGGTGAGTTCCAGTGTGGCCAGGGCTTTCTGGTCCAGTCCAACCTGGCCCGGTGGGCCCAGGAAGCCTGCGAAATAGAATTCTCACTTAAGTCTGGCCACCAAGTTCACAGAGCTTTGTCCCACTGCTACTGGGGAGGGACATGACCAGGGAAGGAGGAGGTTCACATAGCTGAGACCTCGTGAGAGGAGTCTGCAGGGATGAGGAGCTGAGCCAGGCTGTCTGGTTCACGGTGACAAGTGGAGTCAGGCTCTGATGGCTTTGGCCACAAACCCTTTCTCATGGCGGTCCAGGAACGGAAAGATGGGGACTCTTCTGGCAGCTGCTGCCATGTTCTGAACCGCAAGGTTTGAATTTACTCCAAGGCTGGGAACCAGCTGCCCCATGGGTGAAAGATGAAGGGATTTCACAGGAGCAAAAACCGGAAAGGGAGACAGACAATTGCTGTGGGAGGAAATGGCATCATGGCTCGGCCAGCACCGCACTTCCTCCGGACTGGGGGCTCGGAGCCAGGGTTTCGAGATCTTTAGAAACTAAACTCCACTATTAAGATGGATATTTAGGGAGTTCCCTGATGGTGTAGTGGCTTAAGGCTTCGGCACTGGTGCTGTCAGCGCTGCGGCCTGGGTTCGATTCCCGGCCACGGAGCTACCCACATACCAAAAAAAAAAAAAAAAAAAAAAAAGATGGATATTTAGAAACTGGCAAACTTTGGGGAATGTGTCGTGTTTATTTATCCTTATTTGCACACATTTTCAATGTAGACAAGGCATGCGAGGTATTATCACCTCTCCAGCAGCCGACTCATTTCTCTTGGCTTTTCTCTTGGGCACTGTTATGGGAGGGGAGTGAGGAACGATGTGCTTAATTTTAATAAATTTTCTTGCATTTCTTGTACATAGAAGTATTTATCCTAAATAAATACCTTAGTTAATAGCTATCTATCAAGTATCTACCAACTACATTATCACATGTAAATATGTATAATTTTGGCAACGTGTTTTTGTACATTGCCATATATATGAATGTATATACATACACACGTGTGCACACACACACACACACACACACACACACATTTAAACCTGTATTTGGGAATAAGTATAGACCCCCAGAAAGTTGCACAGGTACTATAGAGAGGTTCCTGTGTAGACTTCACCCAGTTTTCTCCAAAGATAACATCTTACCTAACTACGAGTATAGTACTGTATCAACTGATATTGGTATGAGGTACATGTAGTTCTATGTCACTTTGTTACACATATGGGTTAGTGTAACCACTCCCTGACTCAAGATACAAATATTCTGTCACTTCAAAGATCTTTCTCATGACACCCCTTTACAGTCACACTCATCCCCTTCCCTGCACTATCCCTCACCCCTCGCAACTACCAATTGTTGTCCATCTCTATAAGTTTGACATATTGAGAATATTATGGAAATGGAGTCATATCGTACAGGGGTGTCCAATCTTTTGGTTTCTCTGGGACATGTTGGAAGAAGAAGAGTCGTCTTGGGTCACTCATAAAGCACACTGGCACTAAGGATAGCTGATGAGCTAAAAAAAAAGTTCTGTTGATGATTTTCATAATGTTTTAAGAAAGTTTACGAATTTGTGTTAGGCTATGTTCAAAGCTGGCCTGGGTCCCATGTGGCCCATGGGCCGCAAGCTGGACAAGCTTGAAATGGTAGGTGACCTTGGGAGTGAGCCCTTTCCACTCAGCCCTTGAGAACGACCTAAGTTGCATGTATCAATTTATATTGCTGAGTAATATTCTATATTATGGTTGTACCACATTTTAAGCAAATTGTCCTTTTACAAGGACATTTGGTTATTTCGGTTTTTAGAAATTACAAATAAAACTGTCAAGAACAATAATGTACAGAATTTGGTTACATATATTGGTTCTATCTTTCTGAGGTAAATACTCAGGAATGTGACTGCTGGATTGCACGGTAAGAGCACTTGTAAGGAAGTGCCCAGCTGATTTCCCGAGTGGCTGTACACTTACATCCTACTAACAACTGATGAGAGATCCAGTTTCTCCACATCCTTGCCACTATTTGGGATTGTCATTTTTTTAAATTTTACCTGTTCTAGTAGGCATGTAGTGAGATCTCATCCCAGTCTCAATCTGTGTTCCCACCAGCTGCATTGCCAAGCTCTTAGAGCCTTATTGAGATACAATTCACACTTTTAAAGTATTCAATTCAGGAGGGATCATTTCATAAATCATAGAAATGTATAACCTCCATGCTATACACTTGAAACGAATATAGAATAATACTGAATGTCTATAACTAAAAAATAGTGACAGGGATGTGTAGTGCAGCATGAGGCATAGTCAATAATGCTCTAATAGCTACGTGACTTGTTGGGATTATCATTTTGTGAGTTATGGAAAAGTCTTGTCACTATGTTGTTCTGTACACCTGCAGCTAGTAAAAATAAATGCATAAATAAATAAAGTGTGCAATTCAATGGCTCTTAGTTTATTCATGGAGTAATGCATCCATCACTAAAATAATTGTAGAATACTTTTACTATCCCCAATTTAATTCTTCACCCCTCAGCCATTACCCTCCGAACTGCCACCCCATCCCACCCTTAGGAAACCACTAATCTATTTACCATCCCTATAGATTTGCCTATTCTACACTTCCTATACAAATAGAACCACACAGTATGTTGCCCATTGTGAAAGGCTTCTTTCACTTAGCATAATGTTTTCTAGGTCCAACCACATTGTAGCAGCTATTATATACACTATTCCTTCATTATTGCCAAATAATGCTGCAATGGATGGACATTGTATTTATCCATTCATCAGTTGATGGATACTTGAGTTGTTGCTCTTTTTGGCTCTAATGAATAATGTTGCAATGAATGAATATTCACATGAAAGTTTTTGTGTGGACATGCTATCAGTTCTCTTGGGCATACACCAAGGGGTAGAATTGCCAGGAAATAGGGTAACTACATGTTCATCCATTTGAGGGAACTGCAAGACCATTTTCCATAATAGCTACATCAACTTACAATCCCACCAGCAGTTAAGTTAGGGGTCCAATTTCTCCACATCCTCGCCGACAGTTATCATTATCTTTCTCTTTTATTAGAGTCACACTACCGGGTATGAAGTAGGATCTCATTGTGATTTGCGCTTCCCTGTGTCTAGTGATGGTGAGCTTTCTTTACATCCTTATTGGCCATTTGTCTATCTTCTTTCAGTGCATGATTTAAATTCTTTGCCCACTTTTAATAGTGTTATTTTCTTTTTATTATTGAGTTTGAAATGTTTTGTGGGGAGGTGGGGGGGGATAGTTTTCTGGCTGGGAACTCAGGCTGCAGTGTTGAGAGCGCCAAAGCCTAGTCACTACACCACCAGGGAACTCCCTGAGTTTGAAATTTTTAAATATATTTTAGGTATATGTCCCTTATCAGATGTATGATTTTCCAAATTTTCGTATTTTGTGGGTTGTCTTTTTACTTTCTTGAGAGTGTCTTTTGAAGCACAAAAGTTCTAACTTTTGATCACATCCAGTTTAACTATTTTTTTAAAATTTTGTTGCCTGTGCTTTTGGTGTTATAACTAAGAGAGTGTTGCCTAATCCAAGAGCATAAAGACGTATACCATTCTTCTAAGTTTTGTAGTTTTAGCTCTTCCATTAAGGTCTATGATTCATTTTGAGTTCAATTTTGTATATGGTGTGAGGTAGGAGTTCAAATCTACTCTTTGACATGTAGCTATCCAGCTGTCCCAGCACCATTTGCTCAAAAGGCTACCCCACCTCACGCCTCACATCAAAAATCAATGCACTGTATGCCGTATTTTTTAGATTTTTTTTTTCTATCCAAAATCTCCAGTTTCTGAGAGCTAAGCAGATTAACCTTCCAAAGGATTAACAGATTCTTGATCTAAAGCTTCAGGACCAATGACTTTTTCAGGAGCAATCACTTGTCCTTTATCTTAAATGAGAACTAGACACGTTACAGAGGACTGTAGGTATGGACGCAAGGAAATAGAGCCCCATGGCTTTGGGTAACTGGACGTCAGAAGGGGAAGAGAAAAGGCAGATAACACATGACCATCCCAAAGGTCAACTTTCTTTCTTTCCAGTTGTATCTTTAATTAGTTTTGGGTTTGGCTTGTTTGTTTAGGCTTCCTCTGGCCTCCAGAGAGTATATAATAATATAGCCTCACTCTTGTTAAAAATGCAGGATTTTGCATCAGACAAATAAGGGCTCAAATCCCAAACCCATTGTTATTTCCCACCTGTGTGATCTCTTCAAACTTCAATTTCTTTTGCAAAACTGGGATAATAGTTCTGTCTACCTCCATGGATTCTTATGAGAATTAGATAACAGAAATAAATACTTGGCATAGTGCCATGGCATATTAAAACTATTATCTAGTATTATTTTCCCTAGCCAGTACAAAAACTCTCCGTCCTGTGTTCCATTCCCTTAGGTCCTATTCTGAAAGATGAGATAATCTGCCAACACGATTTAGAACAAAATCCTACTAACCTCTTAGTAGGTTTGAAACATTTTTCTTTTGGAGGAGTAGGAAAGATTTCAATTCCTTTTTATGCTTTCATTTCCTGAGTGTATTACAAGCTGTATTAAATTACATTTACTATTTGTGGGTTTTAAGGATCCTAAAGTCATATAATAGTAAGCTTCTAATAACATGTGGCAGAAAGGGAAAAAGTCCAGGAATCTGTAAAATTCCATGGCCCCTCCACTTACTCCCTATGAATATAGGCAAGTTGCTTACTTTCTGTGAGCCTCATGGGGGTAAAATATCAGTCTGGAGTGTTGCAGAGGGTTGCTGTGACATTCAGAGGAAGGAGAAACAGTTGGAGCTTTTAAAATGATCAAGTTGGTTACATCTGTAAGATGACTTGATACTGTCATTGGAATACTCAGGAAAGTGGACTCCGACAAAATAGCAACATTACTTTTTTTGTTATTTTTCATTAATATTGTATTAGCATATTGGTGGCCTTAGAGACACAAAGGGGACAGTACGGTCAAAGCTTTAGCTATGAAACGAAGCAGGACGTGCAATACAGAAGGCACCGTTTTCTGTCAAGTTTCTAAGATGTTTTGAAGGGTGAGAGCTCCATGTTGGGGGCTGGCTGTCTTAGGACTTCCTTTCTTAGTGGTCTGATCTCTGAGGCCAGAAAACAGATGAATTCAACTTATAATTTTAAGGGCCTTAATTGTAGGGCTAAAAAATGGTTCCACAGGCTCTGTTCTGGTCATTTAAGAAATCTGATATTCCTCTCTCTCTGTCTCTCTCTCTCTCTGTGGTAACAGCCAACTTATTTGAAGTTCACTGATTCTTACAGTTTAACACCAAGTTCTTGTGTTAATTTCAAGTACAACTAAATTATTTACATGTGTTTAAAAAACAGAATCTCTTAGAGAACTCCATTTTCTTAAAAGTAGCCTCAACCTTTCATGATAAATGTGGTAGAAATAACCACGATTATTTCTGTATGGTAGGATTTAGGGGTAAATTTTACTGTCACCTTTATATTTTCTTATATTGTTCGAGGGGTTGTTGACCCCCAACTTTTTATTTTAAAATAATTATAAACTCAAATGTGGAAAAATACTACAGAGATTCCCATGCACTCTTGCCCTATGGAATGCTAAAACCGGAAACTGGACCTCGGTATGATACAAACTGCAGCCGGATTCAGATTTCACTAGTTTTTACATGTGCTGATTTGTGGTGACACTCCTTAACTCTACCTGTCCCCCCGGGAGCACTGCTATTACAGACGTGGGGTGGAGCCAGCGGGTATTACACTTTATAGGAGCAAACACATACCTCCTTTGAAAAGTCACATTATTTATCGCTCATATGGTAATAACTCGGCAGGAAGTTACCTCTCCTTCCGAAATGACCGCTAATACCTGCTTGAGCTGGCTTGCACCAGCCCTGAAGGCCCGTGGTTACCTGGTCAGGAATTTTTGTCATTGGTAGCTTGAAATCAGCCATGGTGGAAGTACTGACCTCCGAGAAAGCTTTTACACACACAGTAACAATGAAGCCAGCACGGTGTCCGTGGACAGTTGCTCTTGATTAATCCTCGGTCCTCGTGTGCCTCTCCTCATTCCGGCTCACAGTAAAACCTTATTTCCCAGAAGACATTTTCTTAGCATTCTTCATGCTCTTTTCCCCTCGGGGCTGTAAAATAAGGCTGCTGGGTATTCCAATCAAAAAATTCTGTCACTGGATTCTGATATCCTAATGTATGGCCTTTCTGGGTAACTCACTTCTATTTTGTCTGGGGACTTTCTGGAGTATATTTTTAATTCCAAGAGAGCATTTGAAGGAATGAAAGAGACGGAGCCCTCTCCAGCCCACCCAGCAGGGGGCTGGTGGTTTCACCCACAGGCAGGGGCCCAGCCTTTACTTTCCCAATCTCGCCTTTTTTTTTCCTGTGGGCTGCAGGACGTCACTGACCCCTGCTGCTGAGGGCGATAATAGGAACTGGGAAGAGAACCTTGCTTTACATTTGAAAACAGGTCCAGAGGCAAAGAGATTCTTTGCAGTATGGCTTCATAGCTTTTATACAGTGAAGGGCCATATGCTTCCATCCCTCGTGAACAAGTTAGCTATGTTTCCTCTTGACCCTGAGTACACTAATTGTAGACAGAAAGCATAAACACAAACCCCAAAAGGTTTCTATTCTGTGTTCTCCCCTTGTCTAAACTGGCTGCTCATTGAACAGCCGTGTGTAAACTGACTGTGATACGTGTAGCCTAATCCCTGCGCTGTGGGGAGTATTAGATGTTCTCCCACCTTCATGACCCACTAGCTGTGCAGAGACGAAAAGCACACGGGCAGGAGAGCGTAGTGGGATGAGCATAAGCTTTGAAGAGTAAGGTCTGAGTTCAGATTCTGACTCGGCCACTAACTCGCTGAATACACTTGGGCGGGCAAGTCACCAAACTTTTAATGTTGGTTTCCTCATTAGCGAAAGTAAAAATGTTAAGAGTACGGATGATGATCATCGAGCCTCTGTCTTGTGCCATGCACTTTATGTATATTTTATGCATTTCATTTTATTTCCTTTTTTTTCTTCTAATTTGCCATCTTAGACCTTCTCCGTGTTTCATTTTATTTCATTTTAATCTTTACAATAATCCTTCCTGGCAGGTTGTATTATTTTCATTTTATGGATGAAAACATTGAGTTTCAGAGGCATTCATTAACTTGATTAAGGTCACAGAGTTAATAGGGAACAGAGATGGGATTCAAAACTTTAGAGGCCACACAGCACTAAAAATTTCTGACACATAGTAGGGGCTCACCCGTTGTTATATCGTTATTCATTTAATATGTAATTAGGTGTTATATTGATAATTATATTTATCCAGGATGTCCAAGAATTGAATTCAATGCTGATACTATCTACCCAGAGATAGGATCAGATCACAGGTAAAGGGCTCAGTTCCAGAAGGCCACCCTCCACTTCAGACGCTGATCCCCGTGCAGGTTGTCACGTGTGCTGCTGATAACTGGCCATAAAGCAGAGGTTCCCAAAACCTCCTCCTCGGGTTCAGTTAATTGGCTTGGACTGCTCACAGAACCGAAGAAAACCCCTTTCACTCACTAGATTGCAAACTTTGTACAATGGATATTGAAGGACAGAAATCAACAGTCAGATGAAGAGATACAGAGGAAGGTCCCATGTTCTTGGAGCTTAGGGCCCTGGCATTGTGGCACATGGAAGTATTCTGGTTCCCTAACGAGAAAGTTCTCCAGACAAAGGACAAACACTCACCTCCTGGTTTTTATGGAGGCTTCATTAGTCATGATTGATTAAGTCACTGGCCATTGGTAACTGAACTCACTCTCCAGTCCCTCTTCCTGCCCCTAGGAGAGCAGTGGGGTGGTGGTGAGAGGGTTGCGGGGACTGAACCGAAAGTTCCAAACCTCTAATCACAGGGTTTGTTTAGCAATCTGCCCCTACCCCTGGGTAGAGTCCTATCCAAGTCACCTCCTTAACACAACAAAACACTTTTATTACTCTTGACACTTGGAAAACTCCAAGGGTTTTGGGGGCTGTGAGCCTGTAAATGAAGAGAGGGTAGCTTATAAATCCCAATAGAGCAGTTAAGTCACTTCCACAAGTAATCCCCATTCATACCTAGGTGCACAAGCCACAGGGTAGCCATTCAGTAAGTGTCGAAGCATGAAGAAATGAATGAATGTTTAAGTTCTCCTCTGAGTCTTAAAAAATGACTCTCATGGTATACATAGATGAAAAATTAAATAGTTAATGCTCAAGTGAAAAGTTATTAATAAATGTCAGTCATGTCTGAGTCAGAGGTCCCCCTGACCACAGCGGCTCCCTGTAGTGACCTCCTGTGGCGGAACGCGGGTACTGCAGGAGTTACGGCTCAGGCTTTCCGGCGGGGCCGCGTCCTGGGCGTCTTGCCCAGGATCCACCTGGCCACTGGTGCTCCTCCTGCGCCGCCTATTAATCCTAGCCTGAGCACGAAGACTTTTGCTTGGTCTTCTGCATATATCCCTGCTTATTCCCTTGATATTGCAGTGCTCTGAACACATTTCGCTTGGCTTTGCTCCAGAGTGCCAGGAGACAGGAAGGCAGGGCGGTCTGGGGTAAGAAGCGTCCGGCTGTTGTTTCATACGTTATGCTCTTATATTAATTACCCTCTGGTACTATCCCTCCTTTCATACTAACCCATGAACTGAAGACGTAATAAATAATAAAGATGTGATTTATGAAGCCAGCTATTGATCCAGTCCCTTATGTTAGTTAGGCTGACCAGACGTTCCGTTTTACACGGGACAGAAAACCACGGTACGGTCCCGTTTCAAAAGGTACGTCTGGTCAGCCTACTGACACCTTGAACTCAGCCCAATGACACCTTGAACTCAGCCCAGTGGGACTAGGCTCGCCAGATCTACCGTTTGAAATGGGACCGTACCGTGGTTTTCTGTCCTGTTTAAAAAGGTCCGTATGGGGTCAGCCTAGTTATACACCAGCCGTGCATTAAAACCGTTTGCACTAATCCTGCTACATATCTCATGTAATTATTACAACAGCCTAACGAGGAAAATGAACTTATGCCACTTCACAAAACAGGAAAGGGAAGTTTCAAATGGTTCAGTTACACACGCAGTGACGCGTCCCTAGTGGCCGAGATGGGGCTGGGACCCGGACTGTCTGTTTTTACAGGCATATTGCCTCTCATAACCGAAATACAAATAGGTTAGACAGAGAAAAGGCCAACATAACTGGTGTCTGCTTTACTTCTAGCAGGAACTAAAACTAAATGGAAGCACTTGGCTTATTTTGAACTGGGCTTTGCCATAGCATCCCCTATATGACGGAGGAGATCCCAGCACTAAGAAGCAGGGACCCTTTGTCAATCTGAGTGACATAAATGCCTTTTATGTTAAGAAGGGCAGACTCATAAAATAAAAGCTTATCTGGCCAATGTTTTGTACAAACAACAAGAAATTATTGTTTTCATAATTGGACTTCTTGGGAGGTAAATGTTTTTTAAGAACAAATGCTTTTTTTTTCTTTAAAAACCCCTTTCAGAAACATAATATGTTTTGGCAAAGATATTTAAAACATAACATTTATTTAAAAAATCCAGTGTGGGCCCACCAATCACCCTGTGGACCAGTGGAAAAATATAAGCCTTCAGGCCCTCAGAAAGAAAATATTCAAATGCATTCACACTAGACACAATAACATAGCATCCCTTGTCTGTTCTCTGGGGAGGATTTGCTTCTGAGGTACAGAATGAGGGCGTGAGTCTAATGAACTGCCTTGACCCCTCTGTCTGGCGTCTGGAATACTTGGAGCCTGGGTAACCAGGCGCAGTTTCCCCGCGGCTTTGTGTTAGCAAATGAACTTGCTGCCTGGGCCAAGACAAGAAACAACCCGGCCTCTCAGACACAAGGCGAGGCTACCAAAACCAAGAGGGGGAAAACCATGCCGGAAGGGTGGACAAGGCCGTGCTTATATTTAGATTATTGCTTTCATATGGATGTGTGGGAGAGAAACACAAAACCAAGGGACACAAAATTCCCTGTAAAATCAGCTTCAGGGTTTCCTTGAGCTGACACTTGCTTGCTTCCTGGACGCCAGGACAAATGCTCCCCTCCTGTGGTCAGATAGCAGAATGCAGGGGAAGAGAAAACGAACCAGGGGGGTGAGGTGAAGCCAGCAGGGAATGGGTTCTGTTGCTTTTTGTGTTTTGTTTTGTTTTGTTTGCATACGTTTTCTGAAGAGCTTTTGGTTTATGGAACAAAACTCTCCTTGAAGAGAAGAAAGGAAGACGGGAGGAGAGGGGGGATAGTCAGGAAAGCACACAATAAACAAATCCCCAGAAATGGCAACAAAATAAGTTTCCAAAACCATCTCCCTTCCACCTTCCTGGAGCCTTCTTTTATTATCCAAACAAATGTGACTCCTCCCTCCACAGTCCAATGCACGAAGCAACGGCATTAGAATAATTTGGTGAGACTGCGCTGGGTACTAGGAACTGTGTTAGATGCTGAAGATTGAAAGCCGAAAAAGGCATATTCTCTGGCCGCTTACAACTCAGATCTAATGGGGGGTATGAGTGGGAGGGACCAGAACAAGTAATTTTAATATACACAGTCAATGATAAGATAGGTATACCCAGGCTGTTTTGGGAGAACAAAGGATGGTTTGTCCAGTTTCTGAAGAAGATGATGACTGAGTCTTCGAATATAAGATTTACTCAGAACATAAATGGCCAGTTGGAACCTTATTTCGAGCCGAGTTAGATAAAACAGTGTCCTGGTGTGAGCTGTAGGGTCTTACCCTGGTCCCAGATGCCATGTTTACGTTATGTATTTAGTTCTATACACATTTGAGAGTGAACCCCAGGAAGGCATGGGAAACCAAGGAGGAATTTCAAAGATGAGAACAAGCTAGTATGATTTGCACATTAAACCAAGTTGGAAACAAGTGCTCCTGACTTACGGGGCTCCGTCCTCATACACCCACAGTACATTGAGTAAGTAAAAATGCATCAACTACACCTAACCGACCGAACATCATAACGTGGCCTGGCCTACTTTAAAAGTGCTCAGAAGACTTACATTATTAGCCTGCAATTAGGCCAAATCACCTAACTAACACAAAGCCCATTTTACAATAAAGTGTTGACTGTCTCATGTAATTATTGAATACAGTCCTAGCAGTGGGAAACAAAAGGGTTGTATGGGTACTCACCACGAATGTACGCAGCCGAGAGGACTCCGGGCACACAGACAGGGGTTTTGCAGACAGGCTGGGATGTGACAACGCAAAGCACAACATCCAAAATACACTGGCGAAGCAGTCCGCTGTGGGGTACCGGCTATTTACGCTCAGACCGTGGGGCTGACTGGGACCTGTGGCTCACTACTGCTTCTAGCGTCACTAACCCAGGAAAATAAAAAGTCAGAATTCAAAGCATGGTTTCTTCTGAATACACAGAGCTTTCCCACCATCGTAAAGTCAAAAAATCGTAAGTCAACTGTCGTAAGTTGGGGATCCGTAGTACAGGCTCTGGCACAAATAATGTCCCTCTTTTATGAGCTGGTAATCTATACCACATCTTTTATTACAAAATCATAAGCATGTCATCCTGTAACACAACAATATCACACTCAAGCACACGATACGACATTTTAAGTGAAATGTTCAAATTGCCGTGTCTCAAGTGAGACCTTCACGGGCAGGGTCCGGCGTTCCCTCAGCCAGACTCTGATTTTAAGGGGGCACAAGTGGAAGCAGTTTAATTTAATTAGGAAGCTGTTGCAGGAGTTCAGGTAAGAAGCTCTAACAGAAGTGATGGAGAAAAGAGGGGAAGTAAAACCCATAGCCCTTGAGAAGGACTAGATGTGAAGGGAGAGGTAAAAGCAGGAGAGGATTGAGCCCATGAACCCATCACAGTTCCATTGAGGATCTCTCACCAAGTTGGGGAGCCCAGGAGAAGGAGCAGGTCTGGAATGACAGACGGACTCAGGATATTTAGGGGTTTGTGGTTTCCTCCTGGCTTTTGGCCATTCTGTTGGATTTCTATCGCATTGTTTCTCGGCCTTATCTGTCCTACTTTCCTGTCCGTTCATTGAGACCAAAGAGCACATCTTGTCCCGATATTCCTTAAGATGGCTTTTGAAAAAGCACTCCCATCAAATTGTTAGCAATGTCATGCTCGTCGAAATAAATGAACACGTGTCAAAGTCTTACGTACCTCATTCATGAAAGGAACCAGTAGAATGACTGAGCTGATTCCAGAAGGAACTGAAGAATGGCAAAAGGTAGGCTGCGATGAAGGCAATGCTAGAAACCAAAATCGTTAATTTGTGTGTAGGATATAAACCTTATCTTTGGGTTTTTCTATCAAGCAGGAAAAAACAATGCGTCATACTTGATCAATTTGCTGTAAGTTAGCCCTTAACTGAGAGGTGTAGAACATTTGGGCTCTTACTAATTATTATGTCTCCCCACAGTCAAATGACTTTCCAATTGGCATATGAGAAAGCACTCTGAAGTGAAATTATAGAGATACATGCATGATCATCATTTTCCCTTAATGACAAGTTTTGAATATTTTCGTATGTACTTTCCCATACTATCTCTAAGAATATTCAATGCGCATTTAAAAAATACTGAATGTATATCCTATGGCTATACAAACTAGATCTGAGGTGGTGTAAATGAAAGGCACATTCAAAGGCAAAACAATAAAACCAATAAAGCAAAAAGAAAATAGAATTTATAAAATGCCATAATTAAATACTAGATTTGTTTATGCATTTCTAGGCAGTTAGGGCAAAACAACTTACATAGTAAATTATTCATCTCTGATCATAAAGGAAGAAAAATCCAGTTCTGGGGTGGCTGATACTTTGTTTAGTCCTCCTTCTGAATTCTATAAGAAGGTGTCACATGGACCTTCAGAGAGATGACACAGTTGTAGTGGCCCTTGTTCTCAACATTTGTACAGCAATTATAGGCACAGATTACCAATGACTATTTGTTATAGAGCTTTTTGACCAAAACTAATGACTTCACATTTATAAGCGCACCTGTATGCAAAAATGTGTACTTGTGAAAAACAACTTTTATTCGGAGCAATTTCAGTGAGAAAAACACCCTTCCTATTTCACCCTTATATTCCATATGTAACTACAAAGTTGCTTAACTAAAATAAGCATTCTTGACAGTCATTCAGCATGAATGTTTACTAAACTCACTTACATGTTGCACCTTTAATGTTTTGGGCTAGGTCAGCCCTTGACCACACACCTGAACATCTGAGACGCCCTTGCTCACCTGCAGGTCCGCGCAGAGCTGCACCCTGAGCCCGCAGGAGGAAGCCCTTGCTCACGCCCAGTGGCTGTTGACGCTCTCTCTGGCACCATGGGGAGTGTCTCTCACCCCCTTTAGCATCTCTGGAAGACACTGGCACTTTTCTCTGCAGCTAGAAGGCAGCTGAGTTGTTGACATGACAGGAGGATATTTGAATTTTATACCAGAATTGAAGTTCACCAAAACAGAGTTTTTTATTTATAAAATTAGACAGAATCCATAACAATAATTGCCTATTTCACAGCCTACTGATAGGCTGGGTTCCTTCCTCAGACTCAGTCTGCTGTAAGTCTTCATCAAACAACGTAGATCGTGACGTCTGGAGGGCCGGGGCTGTGTCTTACTCATCTCTGTTTTAAGGATTTGACATGGCATGTAGATGGTTCCTATAAATAGGTAACAGAACGGTGTAATGAACGGTCAAGTGACAGTTTTTGCTAAAGCGAAGGGGTTACAATTGAAAGAAGAGACCTTCTTAGCATGGATTTTTTGAGCTCATTCCTAAATACTAGTATTTTTAATGGTTCCTAATAGTGACCTACACAATTGCACTGCATATTGTACCAGATTGGTTATTTGTTTGTTTCATGAGGGTTGTTTCCTGCATTGAAGCCTTTGAGGGTAGACCCACATGTCCTGGGCTACAGGGATGGGTACATAATAGATGCTCACATGACACATATTTGTTGTCACATCTTGTGGCTCTACAAGGTAGAGGGAAAAGGGTAGGTGGATAAAGGGAAAGTAGTAGTATCTAGAATGAGGAGGGCTAATAGCTGGCAAGATTCTCTCCCAAACTATACTCAGAGCAGTCATGTTAATGATCACAGTTCTCTCCAGAGTGTAAAGTTTATTTTAGACTCCTCATCACAGTACCCTAGTAGGAACAATAAAAAATTCAGAGTGGATAGTTGCTATCCTTGATGGAGAGTTTGATCCCTGCCATTACACTGATAGCCCTGATTTGCCTCGCCCTGTTTTTCAAGAGTAGGTAAGAGTTCAGTTAAAAACAAGACAAAAATCTATGAACAAGTCAAGATAAAGTTTTAAAAAATGCAGCTTGTTTTATTTTTATATAAACTAAAACACCAGAGCTCATTGATTCCTATATTAAATACATAAATTATAAAATAACATTCATAAAACTTTACATACAGTAAGTTGATTCCAATCTCTACAGTAATACATACAGTACATGTGCGTGTCTGGGGTACTTCAGAAAGCCATTCTGGTGAAATTCAGTCAATTTATATTTTACTTCCATCAGTAAACAAGCATTGAAGCCATACATGGAATCATGCTAATGCGGTGGAAAGAAACCCAACTGAGGCAGGCGACGGGATGACAGCTCTGAGAAATGGGCCCCCGGCTACATGTAAATAGTAGACATCTGGGGGGTTGTGTATTCAAACACATGGGCGTATACTCGAGTCCCCATAGAATTGGATCTTGAAGGTTAAAACATGCACGAATCCTTCTGCAAAGGGGATTTTTAGCTGATAAAAATAGACTTTTTGGCTAAGGTTAATTAATACTGCAGATTGTGCTGGACTACTGTTGCTCTTCCCAGAAAACCATTTGCATCACTCCAAGGCTTGAGTCATCGGAAAACCAATGAGTAGTTGTCTTCCTCAGTCAACAACAGGGAAGAGTAGTAATGAACAGAAGGTGGGGGTGGAGGGATAAGAGGCAAGCAAGGAGGGGGAGGAGCATAGATGCTAAACAAAAAACGTGAGTTATCCAAGCAGCATCAGAAAAACCCCTTCCTTAAGTTCTCTGACCTAGGACAGAAGTACACGTTTAGTAAGCACTCATACCATCATCCTATATACAGAATATATATGTGCATATATATGTACATCACATATTTATAAGTGGTTGGGTTTTGATCTGCCTCGTTATTATGGTTAATTGGGGGGAAATAGGCACATTTTGTGAAATGTCAATCAAATATAAGTGATTGCTGTAATTAATGGATGCCAGGGGTCTGCAAGTTAGCAAGTTTGCGGAACCTTGACCATCGGCAACGTGAACTCAAACGCTTATCCACGCCACTCCCAACCTACAGAACACTGATATAATAAGGATGGCAATATAAGCGTGGGTACAAAGGTCTCAATGCAAAAACACAAAGACAGAAACAGGGAACTTTACCCAATCAACCACTTGTACCTCTGAGTTTGATACACTACCTCGAATACAGTAAATGAGAACACTTGTATTTTTGCCACATCGCCCCTTGAAATGTATCTTTAGTCACTGTGATTGAGCATTGGACTTGGGCTCTCAACAGTAGATTTATTTAGGAAGAATCAAACTGCCAACCTAAAGGCAGCAGAGCAATGTGCATCCGCCCTGCCCGGTTCTGAAATGGAATCACAGCCTCAAGTCCACGCCTTTGTTATGTCTGGATCCTCGTGCCAATACCCAAACTACAGTCTCAATACAACGTGTGAACAGAAATGACCAGGCAGTTGAACGGAATGGAAGCTTTCATCCCTCAAGACATTGTGACCAACTTCTTTCCCTTTAGAATGGAGAAGTCCACTTAAGAAAAGGCTCCATTCTGGAAGCATTAACTCATTACATAAACAATCATCTAAGACTAGCTTCGATAACTGGTATCTCAAAAGCTCTATTGAACTTTTTCAGTATACTTGATAAATATATATTTTTTCTGTGCCACTCTTTGACAGATCAAAAAAAAATGCAATTCAGTACGTGAAAGATAAAATGTCTATGCTTTCCATCTATTTTGATGTAATAGAACACACATGATCCAATTATTTGAACATCACCACAAAACTGATGAATATTATCGTTACCGTTGCCATGAAAACCTAGGGCAGGTTAAAAAAGACTTCATTTTAAAACAATGAATTTAGGAATTACCGTCAAGACATTGAACATGCTCGTATATGAATTGCACAAATTTTACAGAAAATGTTGACAAGAGGCAAAAAGGAGTAAGTTTGCCACAGATTTATTTTAAACTAAAAACGAAGTTAGTTGAAATAAAATACTGTAGCAAAAATTGTTTGGCAAAACTTTATTGCCTCTATTACTAGTGGAGAACAAATGTCCCCTTTGTACTGCAGTGAAGATCCACGAGTCCTCTACATCACCTCTCCGACTGAAGGAGCATGCCACCTGTGTGAGCAGTTACTTGTGAATGGAAGGAAAACCTTAAAAAAAAAATTTCCATCCCTGAAATCTCACCCTGGGCAATAATTTCATTTATATGAGCTAGGTTAAAAAGGATCTTATGCTTATTTTCAGCAAGTTCTAGTGTTTCCTAAAATAAAACTTGGGTGGCATGAAACAAAGCCAATTTAGGAATAGGTGCTTTCTAGTATTCCAGCCAAAGGCAGTCTGCCATTGTTTTCTTTTCTTATAAAAATTTTCCTTGAATAGCTGTGCTAAATTGGGGCTTTCATTTTATGCCAAAGTACTTTTTAATGTTGTCAGTTATGTTTATTTTCCAAGAGATGAATATTTTATTAAGAAAAAGTTAAGTAAATTAACCTTGAAAAATGATGTTCTGGTTGCTACTAACTCATTGGCCCAATGAATCAGGAGAGTTAAAATGAAGAAATTGCAGATCAGAGTGTGGATTATCTGCTCTTTGTAAGAAGTGGGGCCACAGTAAACCTCTCTATTATTAATGAGACACTTTTTACTATTGTTGAACATCACCTACAAGGGAAACATTCATTTAGATGGATCCATGAGTGACTGTATATGTTTACAGTTTTGCTGTTTTTATAATTGTGGAATGGGTAACAGAGAAACGCACCTGTAAAATATTTGGCCTTAACTAACAATGTTAATTTGGAGGATCATGAGCTAAGACTTGGTAAAAATATCACCTTCTAGCCTAAAATCTAGAGAAATTTGTAAATCTCCTGGATCTTATGCAACAAGAAAGGACCACTCCTTTGGCATTTGCCTTAAACATACCCAAGGCTGCTTAGATGGTCACCTTAGCTGTCACTGCTCTCTCATGGTGTGTGGGTGTGTGTGGGAGCATGTGATGCCATTGGATTTATGGCAGATAATGGGTGTGATTAAACAGCAGCAGTTTTACAAATATTTCTAATTATTAAACCATACTCAGTACTTGGACATAAAATTTAAACTACAAGATTCTTGGTGGGGAAAGCAAGGTGAAGGGATGGACGTAGGTTTGGTGCAGGAGATGGAGTATGCGTTTGCTCCGATGGACCCTGGAGCGGCCAATCGAGGCCGGTGGAAGAGGGCAGTGGAAGATGTAAGACCGTAATTTACCCTCTTCTATCTGTTCTGACATCTGGCGGTGTTGGGTCTCAGATGGCAGTGACACCATCTTTCCCATCACCTGCACAATGACTCAATCTCCTATGCATATTTACTCTGCAACCTACCCAGCTGAGTGAAGAATCCCACAGGTTGTCATTTTGTATCTTGCCAGTAGGACACATCACTGGACCTCCCCCCGAAATGAAATGGGTCATCAGATTAATTATGGGGTGCTTTCAGTTCACTCCAGGCCTTAAGTTTTAGTCGGCTGTCACTGAAAAGTGGAATTTTGTATTATGGCATGCATACACAGTAAGGGGAGCGAGGGGATTCTCACTGTTGAAATGACGGTCTTTTAATTTGTTCACTACCATGAGATGACCTATTTACTACAGGTTATTAGAAATCCTGGCTCTGGATCTGTCAATCTTTATTGCTAGTAATGTCCCAGGTCGTTTGATGGGAAAGCTTCAGTGCTGAGATTTAACCAAACTGAAGCAGTTTATTACACCGGGACTTCTCAACAATACAAGAAATTCTAATAATACAGCAGTCATAATTACAAAGCACTTTGTGCTATTTGAAGCACCTCTTGTTTCAGAATTGCAAAAAAAGAAATTTTATGAAAAAGCATTTTAACCTCATTTTGCAGATGAGGAAACTGAGGCACAAAGAGGTTAAGTGACTGGGCCGAAGTTACCTGTGTCAGCAGTAAATATAAGAACAAAAAGTGGACCTCCACATTCTAGCTTTCCTTGTACATTCTTTAGTCATTGTGCTGGCTCTGAAAATGCCAGTGGTATACCCGAGGAATAAGATACTGAACCCACATATGGGGGAATCTGGGTAACATTTTGTAGAAAGAGTCTCTGGTTCCCTACATAGTCTCTATGCATGGGAATCCTAGCCCTGTAAAGAAAACCTTGACGACTTGAGAAATTGAGGCTGTTTTGTTATCTACAGTAAATGAGGTGTAAAATGAGCTTTTTAGGAACATTTATTTGCTCTTAGATCTGAACGCAAGAGTCGGTTTTACACAACGTAGGAAAAGTACCAGTCTTCTCATTGTCTCTGGTAGAAAACAACCTATCAGTAACATCATGTTACTTCTCTATAAGAAAATATTAGTAGTAGAGCTACCTTGTTGCTGTCGGCTCTCTGGGGGAAACATGTTAGCAGTCTCTATGACAAGAGGTCTGAGTGCTCTCGGTATATCAGGACATTTTAAAAAATAATCATAGTTTAGTTTAATATTCACATGTCTGTGGTGAACTCAATAGTTGGTAGAAGGTTACTTATTGCCTCTGGTGTTTTTACTCAAATCATATGACGTTTATTTGCAGGCAATTGTAAGCAGCCATTGGAAAACCAGTATTTTGGAAACTGAAAGATTCAGAGACGCTCTGGCCCAGGCTCCCTATAGATGTTGGCATTCTAAACAGAACTTAAATTAGGGAGCCTGTGGTTAAGAGCATCAGCTTCTCACTTTTCAATATGAATGAGATCAGTCTGTTGTTCGTGGAGGAACACAGATGTGACGGAAGGTCAAGGAAGCATCAAATTGCTTTAATTTCTTATGTGACGTTCAACTGAGTCCTTCGCCTCGGTGGCCAGTGTAGTCGGGAGTCCTGGTGATCCACTTCTCACCTGGGGTCTGTGGAATGAATGCATCCCACCAGCTCCACCTTTGGCAGAAAAACAGACTGGAGAGTGCTTGTTTTCCCATTCACATTGCAGATGTCTCTGTTCCTGAGTTTTAAACAATATTAAACACAGAAAAGCAAATCCTTGTATTAAGAAACCAGACTTTTCAAATGAAACATTTTATTGTAAATAGCTCCTTATAGGTATTCCTCGTGCTTCATTCCCCACCCACCCTTGTTTTGTTTTGATATTTTTAAAATGATGTTTATTTCAGGACTAGTGTTTCCATGGGGTGTGGTGTTACAGTAAAATGACCCCCCCCTGCACAGCAGGGGTAGAATGTTTCTTTGTAACTTTGGTTCCTTGCCCAAGACACATCTTTGCTTGATTTGCTGAAACTGTTTCCATTGCTGAATTTTTTCCTTTACACAATATATGTTTATAGTTCTTCTCTTCTGGTTTGACATATACATGTTTCATTAAATGCAGCATATATTGTAGATTTTCAACAGGGTCACGTAGGAACTGTCAAGTAAGAAACCTTGAATAATGGCTTTAAAATACACAGTTGTAGTCCTGGCTACAGGGTAGTTCTTAGCTTTTGATCTCCCTCTCACTGCTGTAAACATTTCTGCCATCTTGGAAGGTTTAGAAGCATTTGCCTTTCTGGGGTCTCATCCGCATTTTCGGTTACTCTGTAAAACAGGGAAAATTCTTTAGTCACCATTTCTGTCAAACAGAAAAAAAAAACCCCAAAACTTTTTTTTAAAGAAAAAATCTTTTTTCTTCTTTACCATCTCTTTGAGTTGTATGATCTTGTGCCAGTTACATAAAGGAAATCTGTAAGCTTAATTCCATTACTTTTATTTATTTATTTTTAAATTCCATTAATTTTAAATGAGGAAATATAAGTATCTATTTCAAGAGTTGTTGCAACATAATGCATATAAAGCAATGAACAGTTCTTATCTCACAGTTACGTGGGCTGAAGTATTGAATATTATCATTATTACCTTTTGCTCAGGGGCCTCCCACATTTGAATCATGATACCCACCCCCATATCAATTTAAGATATTATTTTAAAAGCAGGTCTCTATGTTTTTCAGTAACTTAATTTTATGTCACATTTCCTCCCCAACAATTGTCTTCAATGGCAGGTAGTTGTCTCCCTAAGGTCCTGACCTGGGGATTCCCTGGGAATCTTGCTGCACAGGTTTCCTGGTTGTCCCCAGAGGTGTCCCTGAAAAGGTACCTCCTGGGCTATGTCAGTCAGGGCCCCCAGCTCTATTCCTCATTAAGTCCACACATCTGGGTTTTCATTTGGTAGCAGTTAGGACATAATGTTCTCTTCCACTAAAAGCTGGAAAGGGTGCAGAGGACGGGCTGTTGTCACGTGCTGCGTAAGGTCATGGTTATTAGAGTGAACGACATGGACAAAAGGGAGTTTCCATTTCTCACCGTATGTCCAAGGACACGTTATTTAACTCCTCCAAGTCTTAATTTTCCCATCTATAAAGTAAAGATACTGATTCTGTAGTGGGATTCTACTGGCATTTGTGACGTGGTGACCAAGATTCAAAGTGTTGGAAAACAGGGCCCTTAGTACCCCAGGGTACGCTGCTGGTCCATCATACAGAGGCCGATTAAAGAGTCAAAGAAATTCCTGCCCTAAATGCAGAAATTCGGGTCCATGGGACTACTTTTGCTCCAAAAGATCAGGTTAGGCTGGGATGAAAGAGTGACAGGGTCAGAGGAGAAGCAGCAGGAAGGAAGTGCAGTCTCTGAGATGAGAGTTCCCTGGGGGAAGGGGGGCAAAGGCATAAACAGTGCTCATCCTCGTTTGCCCATCTGAGCAGAGAACTGGAGGATGGTGGGCCGTAGCTCCTTCCTTCCCAGCCAGAAGCTGTGGCTGGGACCACCAATGTGGGGTCCAGAGTGAAAGGGAAGCGCGGGGCCTCAGCCCATCAGGGAGCAGTGCGGTGAGCAGGCCCCAGTGCTGAGGAACTCGGCCACCAGGGCCCGGCACGGCCCGTCTTCCATTGCCTCTCACAGAGGAGGCGTCGGGAGGGGGTCGGGAATCGCCAGAGGGACGGCATCGACACGGGGACAGGGCCCCAAACATGCCAGCGGAATTGGGAGGCATGGACCCCTCGCCCTCTTCCTCGTCCCTGCCCTCCTGGAGAGCTGAGCCTCAGAGGGGGCGGAAGGAGATCTCTCAGAGCCAGACCTCGGCTGCTCCTCCACTGGGGTCAGGGGAGCAGTGAGACGAAGCAGACTGAGACAGAAAGCTTCAACCGAGCTCGACTGTCAAGCCCTGAGAGTGACTAAAATTGTGGGGAACCAACCTAAGATTCACTTAAAGGGTGAGAGAGGGAATTAACCTGGGTGAAAGATATGTTTTGAGAAAAATGAATGACGTTCCTATTTACCTCCCACAGGGAGGAGAGCCTTAAACAGCTAGTTACAACATCACATCCCCATATTCCCCGGTAAAGAAGGTAACTGATAAGCACGTATTATATGTGAAAGGCGCCGTAAGGCGTGTGTGTGTGTGCGCGTATGTGTGTGCATGTATGTGCGTGCGTGCGTGCGTGTGCATGTGTGTGTGCGCGCGCGTATGTGTGTGCATGCGCATGCGCGCACGTATGTATGTGCGCGTGCATGTGCGCGCGCGCGTGTGCATGTGTGTGTGCGTGCACACGTGTGTATAGAGTGTCTTTGTAAATGTAAATATGAAATACAAAATCTTTTACTTGCAAATGTTCAACTTACACACTCTCAGAATTAAATCCTAAATTGTTCCAAAGCACATATGCTTAATTTCTGCCTGGCCCATCCTTTAGGTCAGTGGTTCTCAACCTTCCTAGTGCCACGACCCTTTAATACAGCTCCTCACGGTGTGGGGACCCCCATAAAGTTATTTCCGTTGCTACTTCATAACTGTCATGTTGCTGCTGTTATGAACCGTCATGTAACTATCTGATACGTGGTTTCCGATGGTCTCAGGCGATCCCTGTGACAGGGTTGTTCCACCCACAAAGGTGTTGCGACCTACAGGTTAAAAACCGCTGCTTTAGGCAAAGCCCATCATTTGAGTAAAACCATGTTGGTTTGAAAAAACAAATGGACTTAAGGGTAGCCTCCTGGAATGTTCAATTTGTATAGATTAAGTATATTTCAAAAGAACTAAGATTTCTACAGCAAAGCCAGATTTATTCAAATTGGCATCCTGAATAACTGAACTGCTACCCAACAGGCCACTACAGATGGCCCATTTTTAATGAGCTAAAGGTCAGTATAACTGAAACTGTACAGAATATAAATTAGTCTTTGATTCACAAGGCCCTTCTGGACTTTAGAAAATCTTTTGACTGGGTTGGTTATCAGCGCAGAGCTTTAGTTTCTCCTCTTCAAATAGCGACTGTAGCTTTCACTTCTGAGAGCTGACTACATGCCACCAGACTCTGTACGTCAGTGACTATGGTGGTGTCACTTCTGACTTGTGGCCCTAGTGTCCAAGGACCTACCTGCTGCCTGGTTCATAGAAGGCACAAGTATTTATCGAGATCAATTGATAGGTTACTTATGTTTGCTATTCTTAAGGGTCTTCTAACTGTGAGAAGTTTCTTTAGGTCCTTTATGGACACATATTTAAGGCATATTGATGAACAATTTTAGTTAACTCCTGTTTTCTAGTTACCTTAAGTAACCAAAAATCACGACCAGCAGTTACTCCGTCTTCCTGCTTTCCACATTTCTGTAAATGGCACCACCAACCACTCAGTTCTACTATCTGGAACCCTCAGGGCCATTCCTGACACCTTTCCCTCTGTCAACCCCCAAGTTATCATATAATAAACTATTCAGTAAATGCTAGCTGTTATTATCACTTCCGTTTTACAAGTGAGGAAACGGACACCGAGGATCATTCGGTAACTGGTCTATGAGAATCCTAGTGAGGCAGACAGAATAGTGAATGAAACTTAACTGAAGCCAGAGGATCGGGGGAAGCTTCTGTTAGTCCCGGATTTTACGCTGAGATGGAAGGACAGTGGATACTAACCAGTTGATGGTGGTGTGGGGAGTGTGGTCCAGGGAGACAGAAGCACATCTCAAAAGGCAGGATCTAAGATAGAAGGCTTGGTATATCCTAGAAACTTGGCTTTTAAAGAGCCTTTCCATGTGCCAGGTACTATATTGGTTTCTTTATTTACAGAATATCGCTTAAGCCTCAGAAAAATAATAGATGCTATGATTTGCTAGTTTTTTATACTAGGAAATTAATATTTGACGAGGTACAACAGTATCTATTTTGCAGGGTTGTTGTAGGTATTAAATAAAGCAAAGGGGATAAAATGCACTTTTTCAAGTGCAAATGGGATGCTCCCTCTTCTTTATCCTAATAGCATCACTATCACTAAAAAAAATGATTGATTGTCAACTATGTGCTGGGCACTGTCTAGGTAGTTGGGATACAAACGTGAAGAAACACATGACTCTTACATACAACGAGGAAGAGAGACATTAATTAAAAAAAAAAGATGCAAATGCATGTAAAATTTGGCCAGGAGTGCAATTGAGAAAGACATCCCAGAGGAAGTCACAGGGGAGCTGAGATCTGAAGGGTGAGTGAGTAGGTGTTTACTAGATAGCAGGAGGCAGAGTGTTCTGTGAACAGGACAGCATGGGCACAGACCTGTGGGAGGCGGGAGGGCCTGGAGCTGCAGGAGGCCTCAGACAGTCTGCCCTTAGACCATGCAGGGCTCCGTTGGCCACATTCAAGAGCTGGGACATGACCCTAAAGGTGATGCTTCCCCTAGGAGGGGCACGATTAGATGTGTCTTTCCTAAAATTCACTCAGGCTGCTGTATGGAGAATGAGCTACAAGCGTGTCCAGAGAAGCATAGAACCCAGTGAGTGGGGTACTCCCACTATGAAGTGGGGAAGAATGCAGTAGTTTGCATAATCTTTCCTTGGTTCACTCGGTCTTTAAGTTATTCTCCAAATGACATAAAGAACAAATCGAATAATTGTCTTGGTATTGCATTATCATGCTGCTCAGGGCTTCGAGCTAACATGTCATAAATCGGCTTTCACATTCATGTACCCAGCTATCTAGCCACTATCTGTCTGCCCTTCAGTCCACCTGCTAATTTAAAATTTATTCAGCACCTAGTACATCTTAGGCACTGCTGCAGACATTAAAGATGCAAAGAAGAATAAAACGTTAGCCCGGCACCATGTCTTGTTAAAAGTCTGATGTGTGAGACATAGGGAAACAATTTTAATATGACTAAATAAAGGCGTAATGGATATATTTACATAAAGAAAGGACTGATTAACTGGCATACAATGATTCCTCTTACAGACTTCTTTTATCAACATAAAAGAATAAGAAACAAAAGTCTCCTAAGTAGCAAATGCAGCAGACTGGTCATATCGGTATTGGTTTTCTTCAGGCCACCTACAGGCACTGGTGGGAGGAGGGACTGATAAAATATATGAATATTTGCCTTTTTTAATGGAGAATTTGTAACTAATTGACTGTGGCTGTTTTCATAATACAGCATTTCTTTTTCAAGTTTCTTTTTTTTAAAATCAAAACAATAATACGGTAATTATGTGGCTTTTAACATGTTTTATGCCACTAGATAAGTGAAAAGACCTTTATGTCCATAATCTCATTTAATTCTCTTAACAAAGCACATTGCTATACACAACACAATTACAACCATTCTATGGAATAGAAAACCTAATCTCGGGTAAATTAAACCTCTCCCATGACATAGTCAGTAAATGGCAGGATTCCAACTTAGCAGTATATTTAACTTCAGGGTCCTGCACTCTAACCTACTCAGCCATTTTCCTGTCCATATTTTATTCCACCCAGATAAACTGTCACAGTCATTTGCTACACTATTACATAATTGTTGTTTCATTCAGCAGTCAATTACTAAATGTCAGTTATGTGCAACTGTAGAGGAAAAACAAATCAACTCTTGTACATCCTTCAAGGAAATGATAAAAAATGGGAAAAGGTTTAGAGATGAGCACATATTGTAACTTCAACACCTAATAAGAATAAGGAAGGAGTAGCATACGAGTTACGGATGACACCTCCGGTTTTGATATGTACGAACATAAATGATGCTCAAAATGAGAGAGACATGCCCTCTCTCATTCGTGACGCAGGATGGTGCTTAACAGTGGGCTCTGGGCTGAGGCTGCCTGGGTATAAATACGAGTTCTGCCAACTGCAGCTGCATGGTCTTGGGAGAGTCACAAGCTACAGTTCCTCCAACTATTAAAAAAAGGCAATGAAAGCAACATCTACTTTATGGGTATTTTGTAAGGATTTCTGCCTCTATTGCTTAGAATAGCACCTGGCACACAAGTGTTAGCTGTTAGTTAATGTTCAAACCTACTCCTTTATGAATTTCTGCAGATGGACCTTCCTTTCCTAAACTGCCACACAGAACCCGTGTCTCACGAACTTTATTCACCCTGTTTATTTAGTCACTACTCTTGGGAGAAAGGACAGTTTGTTTTCTGAGGCTCTGGTCATTAGGGTCCTTTCCTAGAGAATCTCACCCATTTCACTTTAGATATTCTTATTCAATTTCAAGTCCTCTTCTGTGTGTACTATAAGGCTACCACCCTTCGTCTCAGACAGAGGCAAACTGTCAGTCTGAAGAGAAAAATATTTTGGAAGAAGGAATAACACCAGAGAGTCAGTTACGTGAGGACGTAGCTCTCTGGGCACACCTGCTCGCCTCCCTCCTCGTCCGTGCTAAAGCCCTTTGGCTTGTTTGCCTCACAAGCAGGTAATGGAGTTGATAACCACGGAGAGAAAGCTCTCTCTTCCACTTCTCAGCCAAATGGTAAATAACAGAAGGTCTAGGAAAGAGTCCCTAGATACTGTAACTGAATACGATAACCAAAGTTGACACAGACTGTGATAAATGGATTTAGAATAGCAGCGAGCCCCTCCTCTTTTTTAAGTAATGGTACTGAGATGTGTGGTTTCTGTACCTGGGTGGACATCAAAATCACCTCGTGTGCTTGTTAAAAACATAGCCCAATCCTTGCTGTCTACCTCTCCCATCCTATACTTTTACCCCCATATCTAGTAATCTGCTTCATTAAGTCAGAGGAAGACCATGGAACCTGTATTTTTAATAGCACTTGGGAATCACTGTCTAAGGTTATTTATCGTACATGTATTGATGAGATATGGAGTTGATAAACTTAGTAATAATAAGACTCTCCCTCCTTTTTTTTTCTAAATAGAGTTTGAAAAATACCTATTTGAAAACCCGAGATCCAGTTTTACTGAATAGCCTGCTTTCTTAAGGAGGAAGGGTTAAAAAAAAATCAGTCCTTATTAGCTTGCTAAGATTCACAGCAGAGTTTTCAAGCTGGAAAAGATACTAAAAATGTACTCATGTATCTTCACTTTGCAGATGCAGAAGCGACTCTTTCTGTGTAATGACTACGATGAGAACACTGAGATCCATGGACATTGGATTCCCAAAGCAAAGCAGTTAACTAGGAAAAAGGTCTCAATTCCCATCAGACTTCAGAATTGCTCTGTTTCTCTAATAAACACCCAAATGGATTGGATCTACTTATCATTTTATGGCATTTAAGCTAGTCAGACCAAGTGCATTTTTTTCTATAAAATATGGGCAGTAGTAACTATACATATCCTTTCCTTATCAAATACCTCTTAGAACCACATTTTGAGAATTAAATGGAATCTTACCTTTAAGAGGCACCTTGACATCAAGGCCATAGAATAAAGGCAAGAGAGAAGAACAAGAATAGAAACAGAAACTGCAGAAGAAAAAGAAGAAGATTATGTAAATCTGAATTTTTGTAGTGCCATTCAGGTAGTACATAAACCTCAGCTTTTCCACATTGCCCAAGCCTGACTGCTTCTCACATACACACCACGTACCTTTGGTTTCAAAAACAAACAAACTAAACATACCTTTTATTTGTCTATGTCAAAGCAATGCAATGATGAACTGGTATCCAGCTAACACGGAATCATACACTGTAAAAAGCTGAGGGGGTCTTACAGATAATTGCAAGTCTTTTGGCTTGCTATCACTCTGCAGGAGCACTGCGCTGCACGTGACGTATTTGAATAGGGTCATGGAGGGCATTCTCATGTGGGCATGTTGTTTGCACATTTCCTTTAATGCCATTGCTTTTAAGGCTCTTGCTTCACTATGGCAAAACTGTATGAATAAGCTATAAATATGGTGCTAAGAGTCATGTACTGGTGACTATCCTATTAGTCTGAGATACAGAAATGCTGTCTCTCTTTTTTTTTCATCCCTTGAAGATGGAGAAGGATCTGATGGCACCTGTAGCAGGAGAGGATGGAGAATGAGAGGAATGGAAGGTTTCCACCATTCCCGTGGGAAGGTCAGACATCAACGCTACCTCTTTGGGCATGAGAAGATGCGATCACTTAGTCTGCAAAGATTCTTAGTCCATGCAGTGTGGTGGGCAGACCTCCTGTCTTGATGGGCCATGGATTGGTTATGCAATCTTGGGAAAGGTGTTTAATTTCTCCAAGCTATTGTTTCATTATCTGTTCAAAAGGGGATCACAATATCTGCTGTGCCCATCTCAGAACAATTACGAGAATCAAACCAGATGATGATAATGGATATGCTGTGGATATGGTAAAGTGTTGTACATCTGAGGTCATTTTGCTATGTTTGTTGTTGCCTGATTTATACTAATAGTTACATGGGAATTAGAAACAAAGAAAGGACATTTTATGTATACCCCAAGGGGACGTTCATTTATTCCAAGGGAAAGAATGAAGACTATCTTTGACACCAGTGATCGTTAGCCTTTTTATATACTAGGCTTGTGGATGAGCAGAATTGTAGTGAAGTGAATAGAAGAGTAGAGGGTGCTCATCTCATTCAAATTTCTAATCAGAAACCAACTAGATTACTTTTGAAGTGGCTTAATTTACTTCTATATGTGGAATATATTGCTTTGACAGCTGAAGAATCTTTATTATCTCATTATCATAAATAGTGCTGGCTAACTTGGAAGAAGCAGGGACCCTTTCAGACCCCTGGGGGAAGGGAAACGAGGATGTCACACGAGGGCATAAATATCATATATTAATTTAAGTTTCTGGATTTGTTAACTGAAGCAAAGCTGCAATATAAGAAACAAAGTTGTTTTTTTTTTAACAAATAACAGTGGCAAATTTTTAAAGAGGTGCTAAAATATTTTAAAAAGAGCTAAATAGAGTCACAAAACTCAAAAGAAACTTTTGGTAAGGAAGCGAAAGTAAGAGGAAACTGAGGAAAGGAACATTTATAGAAAAGAATAGGAATTAACACAAAAGGGAAAATGTCAAGTCTAGGTTACTGAAGGCAGAACCTTTGCTGGACTCCTGGTGCCTGACTGAAGGTGAAGTTTACATCTACTACACCTGCCTATGCAACATACATAACTGAGAGGAAAGAGAACACACACAGAGAGTAAACTCGATATTATTTTCTGATTAAAAAAATAAAGATTGAAATAAATATTAAAATTAACCTTTTCTTCTAAGTCCTTTATCTGTCTTTTTTGGATGTCTGTTTTATCTTCCAAGTCACGAATTCTCTGAAGAAAGGAAAAAAAAAGCATTAGTGGATATTAAGTTGAATAAAAAGATTGTTCACCAATCAATGAACAGAAAACGATCTATAAAAACATTAACATTAGTGGTAGCAGCTGGAAACATCATATATACATTTTTTCCATACCCACTGTTGCATTTTCAAAATTACCTGTACTTGTGGTTAAAAAAAAAAAATTCACTGTCATTGATTATATTTAAAAAGTATTTGCTATGTCTCTCTACTTGGTCTATCCCTGCAGGTCCCTTCTTCATTCCACTGTCTTTGGCTTGTCCATGGGAGCTGTTTTGGCCAGTGGGATGTGACTTGTAGGAATGCCACACCTTGGTAGAGACAGCAGTAGGAACCAGAACTAGTGAGCAAGAAACTTTACTGTAAACCATTTGGATTGAGATTTTTGGCTTTTTATTAATTACCACAGTAAAAAATGGCTAAAGCTTTTCATAAAGATGGCGCTGAAAGCAAAGAAGGAAGCTCCTGCCCTTCCCAAAGCTGAACCCAAAGGCAAAGGCTTTGAAGGCAAAGAAAACAGTGCTGAAAGCTGTCCACAGCCACACACAAAAAAGACAATCCACACATCACCCACCTTCCAAAGGCCCAAGACACATGGCTCCGAAGGCAGCTGAGATATCCAGGGAAGAGCGCACCCCAGAGAAACAAGCTTGACCACTATGCCCCCAGCAAGTTCCCCGTAACTACTGAGTCAGCCATGAAGAAGTTAGAAGAAGATAGAATACACTTGTGTTCCTTATGGATGTCAAAGCCAAGACGCACCAGATCAAACAGGCTGTGAAGAAGCTCTGTGACACTGATATGGCCAAGGTCAACACCCTGACCAGGCCTGATGGAGAGAAGCAGCAGTATGCTCGACTGGCTCCTGACTACGATGCTTTGGGTGTTGCCAACAGAATCATCTAAACTGAGTCCAGCTGGCTAATTCTAAAAACAATAATTTTTCACTGTGAGAAAAAAAAAATGGCTAAAGCTGACTCACTGAGATATAAACAATTCCATTCTTTTTTGCTAACCTTTTTTTCACCCTTATTTCAACTTTGTGTCAGGGTAGAATTTCCTCACAAAGCATGATTGGCCAGTTCTCATAAAATAGAGTAGAGATTACACTTCCACAAAAATTCCAAGGAGGGAACTGATAAGTTAGGGGGGAAAAACCAATATAACAAAAATAGCCAAAGTAATGCTGAAGACAAAAAATGTTCCAGGACTATTTTTGAATTTATGTGTCAACTATACAATAAAATTCCAGTAACTTAAAATATATAGATGTGACATCAATGTTATGCAGATAGTTCTTTGCAAGTGAAAAAAAGTCTTCAAACTTGTCTGGCAAAGTAAAGGTCCTTTATGTTTGCAGCACTTGGTTACACAGTGTAGGCTTGTTATTTAATGCCTCTTTGGGGAATAATTAGAAAATGGAGAACTGGAGTCTCAGAAGAAAACACTGGAAGCCAAATAGAGTGATAATATAGAAAGAGAGGTTTTTGTAATATTAAATATGGGGTGAACAAAAGGGAAAGCTAGCATAGGATACTTGAACTTGGAAATCATATCTCCCTTTCTCTAAAAACAGTGGTTCTCAAGTGGGGATGATTTTACCCCCTGGTGGACACATGGCAGTGTCTGGACATTTAGAAAAGTTAGTTAGCTAGTTATTTTTTTTTGAAGTGTACAATTCTGGAATATTCTAATGAACATTTGTTTGGGAGACAGAAATGTCTCTGAGGCTTAGAAATGTAATGCACCTATGAGCTCAGACTGGATAACTTATGACCAATAAAACCATCTCTTTTGGGAGTGAAGTAGCTTAACTGATTAAAGAGAGACCCAAAAGAAGTGACAAGGTTTTAATAATAAATAAATTTTGATAACTATTTGTCCATCTTAAAAAGAAATAGTTCTGGGGTTCCATGGCACAACTCTTGATTTGTTGAAAGTAATTAAATGTTATTGCGGCATAAGAAATTTCTGCAGAGAACACCTTCATTCCCTGACAGAAGGAAAAGATGCCTACAATAACGTAATGAGGCCATAGAATCTGTCGTTAAAGGCTTTAAAAACTTTTTCCAGGGTCAAACCCCCAACCTGTATGATGGAATCTAAAGGGAGATGGAAACAAACATGCATGTGTTCATCATCTCGGGGACAAAAGGCTTCAGAATTCCCTGTGAACTTGACTCGTCTGTTAACCCGCAAAGGTCCACAAAGCTGTGGCTACATCGGAAGTGTACGAAGCATCAAGTTCACCATACACTGTTCTTATTGGTGTCAAAAAACAACCCATTCCTTTTCCCTTCACCTTGAGCTCAGATGACCACAGGATTCTTACTTCTTGCACAATTCTTCTGGATTTTGTACCGGTTGCTTGTTAGAGCTTCCGAGTACCAAACGCTACAGCCTGGCACTTACAGTTCTGGAATTCTTGTTGAAATCTGCTTTGTGACCTTGTCCTCACCTGCCAAGCTATGACACGAACTGAGTTGGATTAAGAATTTGGCTATCTATAAATTAATAATGGGTGTCTATTTTGAGCCTTGCTGGTCTAGATGAAGCATATAAATCATACATGCCTGCAGCTGCATACGACAGTACAGTGCAGTGGGTATATGCACTGGCTTTGCAGTCATGGGGACCTGGTTCTCTTGCTTATTATCTGTGTCGTGTTGGGGCAATCACTTAAGCACTCTTATCTGCGATATCATTACCTCACAAATTGGGGTAATAAGTATACTTACCTTAAAGGGCTACTGTGAAGATAAAATAAAATGATGTAATAGAACCTCTAGTTTATAGCAAATGCCAGGAAGTAAATGGCAGCTTCCAAGCTTTGTTGGTGTTGCTGTTTATTCTGGGGATAAAGAGGAAGTCCTCGTTCTCTTTTACCCTATTCCAATTAGTTGCTCAGGCTGGGTTATGGGCTGGCGTGAGTAACAGGAGGAAAGCATCATTTCTGTGCTGGAGAAAGTTCCGCTTCTCCACATAATGGAGATAATCAGGCTCCAGGCGATTCAAAGGGGACTTCGTGACAAAGTAGTTGCAAAAATAGACCGAACAGGCAATGCTCCTGAAAGGCCAATTTTCTTACACTTGAATTACAAAATGGTCATCCTGTATCTGAGGGTAGGTGCAAAACTACTGTTCTTTATTTCACTCTCTGAAACTATTAATAGCCTCTAGCTCCTGGGCTTCTCCACACCCCTACTCAGTACCATGGACTTGGTACTGAGTCCCATTTGCTGAGCACCAACCCTGCTCGGGTGTCCCTCAGTCCTCACCTGATGGGCTTGCTGTAAGAGCTCCATCCTCTCCTGAAGCACCTGACAGTCGTATTCCCTGCTCTTTCTCAGCATTTGCCGCCGTAGCTTTTCTACCGCCGCCCTCAGCTCCTCTTGCTGTTTGTCACTTAACAATTCGCCAAACTTGATAACGGTTTCTTGCTGCAGAGCATTGTACAAAGTGGCTTCTAGTTCCTGGATTCTCTGGCAAACAAAATTAGAAAAGTCTAACTTTGGAACTTTGCATTTATGTGGGGTGTGTGAATGTACACAGAGGTGTGATTATGGGGAGATGGATTGGGTTTAGTCCTACAGGATGGTAGCAATACAAGAGACGTTACAGCTTATCCAACCTAAGTACCATTTTGATCATCTCCACTGTAAGATTCCATCAGAGGCATCTAACTTCTCAGTTGATGGAAATTTGTTCTTTTTCTTGGGATCCTATCCATTTCAAAACTTCCATTTTTAGAAAGTTCTTACTTTGTTATTGTAACTGCACATCCTTCTATTCTCAAATATAGCTGAAAATAAATTCATTTTCTCTTCCATTTGACAGTCCTTCAGATATTTAAAGGCATCTATTATGGTGGCTATATGTTCAGAAAGAAGTATTGAAAAGTGATCTAAGCTGGAATAAAACACTTGAGCCTGGAGATACATTTTATGCACAAAATGCCACCTCTCTTCCACATAGCATACCTCTCTACTGGAAGATGGCTTTCCAAGCTCCTTATTTTTTCTTAAAATAAATATTGGGAAATATGATCTAAAAATGACCTAGAAGAGTCTCTACAATTGGTCTGTTTTTGTTTAACATGCTGAGATTTATAGTTGTTCTAGCTACAAAAGGCCTACTTCAATCTTTTCTTTTTTAGATGATGAGTCTATTCTTTCTTACATCCTGTTTTGTTTTGTTTTTTTAACATCCTTCAGATACAGTTGCCAAAATCTACAGTCTCATTCCCTGGGACTTTAACAGAAGTAAATGGACGTGCCTCAGTGAGGGATGTTTTGCTAACGCTTGTCCTGAATGACACAGATCTCGTCTTTTTGAAGTTAAATGCAGTTGTCTGAATGAGCGCTCAGTCCTGGGACTCATATACACACAGAGGCGGAGCAGGCAAGGAAACAAGGGTGGGGAGGGGGGGGAAGAACCGCTTCCTTCTTTATTCTCTCGCGACCAGCTCATTCTCTCCTTTCCCCATCAAGCAAGGCTCAGAATCTTCGTCATTTTGGAGGGGAAATACTAAATTCACCTTTGTTATAGGCAGAAACAAAGTGCTTCATGCTTTTTCCAGCAGTGACTCAAGCTGCTTCCAGGAAAGCATTATAAAAACCTCTCCCAGCAACTCCTTGAAATGTTCCCCTTTAAGCTTGCTCCTTTTCTCTTGAGTCATTATTGTCAATTAATGGGGTAGGGGAGTGGGGGGACTGCATATGCAGAGAACAAATGCAACTTATAGTCCAATATTAGGAATTACTTATCATGATTTTGGTACAGGGGAATAGATCAGAGGTGCCCCTAAATCAGCATAATCTTCAGTGGGCAAGCAAGAGGCCCTGCCCATTTACTGATACAGCCTTAATTACTGTGACAGTTAAGGGCATGATGCTTGGAGTCAGATCTAAACACTTACCCACTTACCAATGTGGGCAGAGTTCTTTCACTCTCTAAGCTTCCATGTCCTCATATGTGATATAGGATAAGAACATTACCTATTTTTCATAGGATTGCTGTGAGAAATAACTGAATTAAAAATATGTATAACAAACATTAACTACCTTATTACTCTATTGCTAGATTAGGCTCCCACACAATTGGATTTAATACAATTTCTCTTGAATTTACACTGCCATCTAATCTGTCTTTTATTAACATATTATATAATGACATGTTTACATTTTTTAAAAAATGAAGTATAATTACATACAATTAAGTATTGTAAGAATGTAACAGCAAAGAGCTAGGGATATATTTGTTCTACAATTAGAAGTAGAAACCATTGAATAAATGAGTTATATGTTGTGAACTATTCAGGTATGTGGCATGCATGACACATTTAATTATGTTGTAAACACTCCATAATATGTTGTAAACACTCTGGGTGTCATGATTGCTTGTTGTACCTACCATATACGCTTGGTCGAGAGCTTGTTTTCTGTAGTCTAGTTCTTCTTCCAGATAGCCTTTGATTTTGCAGAACTGTTCCTATAAAAAGGGGCCATGTTGATAAATAGCGTCAGCTCAGTTAACTAGAAAGTGATATATAAATTGTATTGATTAATGTTTACTCTAATTCCACCACAAGACAAATCACTAGTATTTGTAGGGTCATCGATTTTGTTAGGGAAATCCTTCACCTTACACGGTCTCACACAGAGAACGTGAAAATCAATGGAAAGAAGCATAAAAGATATAACGAACAAGCCACGTGGAATGCTTTAGAGGATTTTTATGCCAATCTAAGAGTATGAGATTAAGGGAAGATCTTGACAAGGTAATGTTAACTAATAAGTATATCTGTGCAAATACATTGTAATAGCATATTTTTATAAGAATGTTACAAAACGTAACAGGGAAGAGTTGTAGAATAAAAAAAAATATCCAAAGTTATCTGTGTATGATTAGCAAAGAGAACGAGAGATACCGATTTCGAGAGTGGTGGCAATTCTACCCACAACCACAGTGCCACTTAATGAGCGAGTGTCTGCTCCTGCCGCCAAGCCAGCGTGAGCGCGGAAAGTGAAATCCGATGTTCTCTTAACGTGTCCTCCGCTTCTGTGTGCCTCTCACATTGCAAGCATCTTGCCATTAGCATTTAAAAATATAGATAGCCCCAAGTACAGGCAATTCTTTCTTTGTGTGGATCATTGCCTTTAGTGCATAACCGCCTGCAGGAAGCAGTTCTGCTGCTGACTTTCCCCATGACTTCTGAGCTCCAGTGCCTACCTAGAACACTGTCCCAGATTGGTTGAATGCATAATTGATATTTGTGCATTTCAAGAGTTTTCAAAGGTATTTTGCATAGCAACAGTTCTTGTTACATGCTTTGACTTTACAGCAGAACCTCATGGTAAAATTTAAACCTTATATAAAATACAAGCAAATGATGTGTGTGCTGTCACGTTGTTAATATATAAAGGCAAGTTGTTCATAACATAGGTGTCCCTAACCTGACGGGAATCACTAACTTTTTTTTTTTTTAATAATAATGCCTTAATGAAAGTACAGTTATAAAATTCTGTTATGTACTGCTGAAAGTTAATAATGACCAATTTCTAGGCTTGGTGATTTAAAAAAATTAATTGTGGCAAAATGCATACAACCTAAAATTTACCATCTTAACCATTTTTAACTGTACAGTTCAGTAGCGCTATGTACGCTCACATTGTTCTGCAACCCATCTCCAGTACTTTTTCACTTTGTAAAACTGAAATTCTATGTCCATTAAACAACAACTTCCCATTTCTTCCTCTTAGCTCCTGACAGCTACCATTCTATTTTCTGTTTCTATGACTTTGAGTACGTTAGAGACCTTATATAAGGGGAATCCACTGTATTTGTCTTATTGTGGCTGGCTTATTTCACTTAGCACAATGTCCTCAAGGTTCATCCATGTCCTAGCATGTGTTAGAATGTTCTTCCCTTCTGAAGGGTGAATAACATTCCACCATATGTGTATAGCACATTTTGCTTATCTATTCATTTATTGATAGACACCTGGGTTGCTTCCCCATTGAAGCAACTGTAGATAATGCAGCTTTGAATATGGGTGTGTGAATATCTCTTCAAGACCCCATTTTCAATTATTGTGGGTATATACCCAGAAGGGATCATGCTGGGTCATACAGTAATTCTATGTGAAATGTTTTGAGCAACCACCATACTGTTTCCCATAGTGGCAGCACACCATTTTACACTCCTATCAACACTGCACAAGGGTTCCAATTTCTTCATAGCCTCCCCAACACTTGCTACTTTCTGTTTTGTTTGTTTGTCTTTATAGTAGCCATCCTGATGGGCATAAGGTGGCTTAGGGATTTTAAAAATCGGAGTTACACCCATCATTTCTGTAACTTTTGCTATAATTATATATGTCAAAAAATCATTTTGCCTAACAAAGAAAATACCTAACTGGATATGCTGTAGCACTAGTTTTAGAAATGGTATAAAAATATAACATGATTTTTTTGGAGACGATTACTTGAAATGGTTGGATACTTCTGGGAATTTTTTCCCAGTCTATATCCAAAACAATGGGAAGTCTCCAAGCTTTCATCAGTGCCAGAAAAAGCCAGTAGAAAACAGTCACTTCCCATGTGCCTCGTCAATCTGTCTTCACGTTGATGGTACCCCATCGTTACACTCACCATGTCGCTTTCCAACTCCATCATTTTCCGGTGCAAGGCGGCCTCTGCTCCTTCGATTTGCTGGATCCACTAAACAAGAAAAAGTGTTGGGCATGATGCTTGACATGGTGTATAGGGTGCTCTCTACTGAGGTGCTTAGTCTCATCTCAGGAAGCAGACTATGAACTGAAGTGAAAACTTAGTATATTTTTATCTCTTCATTCAGAAACAAGACTAGAGTTTTCCATCCATTCATTCATCCAACAAATGCCTTCATTGATGCCTACCATGTGTTAGGTAATGTGCTAGGCACCACGGCAGTGATGGTAACCGTCCCATTTCTGCCCACCCACACAGTTTTGCCCTCACTGGAGGACTCAGTGGAAGGCTTTCTTGGAAGTGACAATTGCACTGGAATCTGTACAGTAAGTCAGAAATGGTTTGGCAAAAATGAGGGGCCAGTTCCTCCCAGAAGGAATGTCCAATTCTCCGTGGGTGGAGGGGGCATGATGGAAGAAAGGAGGCCCGGTGAGATTGGAGAAATGGCAATGTTTTAGTATATACAACTGAGCACAGCTAAGTGTTGAAGAATCATTTTTGTTGAGTAGAAACATTTCAAATCACATAAAAGGAACTTAGAAAATTTTCCTAACACTTCAAATATATCATTCCATGACATGGCATTGGTGTTTTAGCACTGAAAGACATCCTGAATAAATTTAGACTTTGAATATTATGATGTGAGCCTACCATATATATATATGACTTAATAGAACGAAGTCTTCTAAGGTGTCTTTACCAAGTTTAACACCAGCTTATCCTTCAGGAGGCATTCGCGCAGCATAACAAGTAAGTGTGTGGGTTCTAGAGTAGACTGCTGTGTGTCTAATCCAGTTCTTGCGGCCTTAAAAGGTTGGTTGTCTGATTTCTCTAAGACTCAACTTTCTTATCTGTAACATGGAACTAATAATAATGTGAAGATTAAAAAGTGTATTTCCTATAACTAGGGAGTAGATATTTTTAAAAGAGCAAATCCCAGGTATCGTTTCACATGTAAGTACTTCAATACGTATCCCTAATAGATAAGGCCTTTAAAACAAAACAAAACAAAAACACAGCCATGAGGCCACCCCCATACCTCGCAAAATTAACATTAATTCCCTTTGTCGTCTGATACCTGGTCCATATTAAAATATTTCCAGTTGTCAGCGAAGTGTCCTTTCTTCCCCCCACACTTGGTTTGCTCAATCAGGATGTCAAAAAGGATCATTTCAGTATTTCTCAAGTATAATACCTTTTTATTTTATAGCAGTCCTTCCCATAATTTTTTTCCTCAATGGCACTGTTTCATTTCAGTAACTTAACCAGCTCATTTGACCTGCAGAATCCCCTCATTTCAGACTGGAATAAGCTGATTGTTTGCTCGTGGTTTCATTTAATTTATAACAAACTTTTTATGCATTTAGGAGTTAAGAAAGCATCTCAAGGAACTTATCCAGGTCTGTACATGACTCTCAACTCTGCACCGATTCTCACGGCACCCCCAGTACCGCCAGTGAGCGGGCTTCTCCACTTCGCCCTTTTCTCTGCCTCCTCCTGCCGTGTACCAGGTTCACACACACGGGGGCCAGAGCACACGCTTCTGACAGTCCACAGGTGGGGGCGTTCAGACCAGACTGCCGTGAGCCACCACACAGTCACAGGATCAGCTGGGAACAATTGGTGTGTACACATACAAGGAAAAGCCTATAAAAAGAGCCATGCTCCAGTTTACCCGCCTCTCACTGCTAAAGAGAAAGCCACAGGCCCCAAATGGCATCATGCGTGCCAAAGCCCGTGATACCAAACCTAAATTCAATGTATGACCTAACTGAAGTTTAGACTTTCACCAGAATTGCAGTCTGCATCAACTGGTCTGGAATTTGGTGGGCAACACCAATGAGGTAATGAGTGACTTGGGCCTCTCTCCAACCCCCAGAGGAAGAAGAGGTGATCTGTCTGATAAAAGTTTTGCTGTTTCCTCCCCCACCCCACCCACTCTGCCCCAGGCAAACGATGTTCAGACCTAAAAATAATTTCTTTTCTTTTGCTAATAGCTCTTGTGCCTCACCTTTCTTATTAAACCTCCCATTTTGTACAACCCCTAGGAGCACCCATCTCGTTGCTAGATGGGATGCTGCTCAATTCATAAATCACTTAATAAATCCAATCAGATCTTCAAATTTACTTGGGTGAATTTTGTTCTAACAAGTAAGTCCTTCTTTGAACCTTTCCCAACTTGGTAGGGACTTGAACAATGTAATTTATAAGGTTTCCCTCCCCCCCTTTTTTTTTTAAGAATTAATATTTTTAAGAGACTTCAGAGCAAGAATTATCCACCTACCCCAAATTAGTGTGTAGACTTTTTGAGTATGTGTTCTCCTTTTATCTGGGTTGTATCACCCAGAAAAAGAAAATATTTATTAGGCATTCAAGAATGCACAGTCATGTGCAAAGAGAATGCCATTTAACCCTAACTAAACTCTTTAGGTATTAAGCCGACACTGAGATGATCTGAATGTTAGTACAACTTATTACCTTCTCTGCCAGGGACAGCACAGTGCTGGCCTGAATTATGGCCACTTGTTCTTCATTTCTCAAATTCTGTGAAAATGTAAGAAAGAAAGAAAATAAGCTGAAGACACTTTGGTATTTACACTATTAGAAAATATTGCCCAAGTGCTGGCCACAGACACCACTGTATACTACAAATGTGTGGAACCATACAAATGTTTTATTCTATTTATTCTTACCCAAGAGTTCATTCAAAATCTGTCAGAAATATATTGATTTTTTATATGTCTTTAATACTGACTTGATTTTATGTTTCACTAAAAGGATACTTCATTAATAATTATGTTATTAAAAAAGCAGAAATCAAAAAATGAAAAAGGGTAATCGCTTCATAGCAGTTTGATGTGATTTAATGGATTCCCTTTTCTCCTTTGATAATTTTTCAAGGGAAAAGATGGTGTGATTCCTTCAACCTACATGCATCATTCATCTAAAATCTCAATGAATGGTTCTCCCACTGAATTAATGTGCCTTGACCCTGCCTGTAAGGTGTTTTTAGAAAGAAAAGGGATTACAGTTTCCCGGTCCATTTTTATGGGGCTGCCACCAATCCTATTATTTAGCAGCATTTGCAACTGCATGACTGATTCATTTCACACTGGATACCTCCCAGTAACCAGCAGAAGGTAATTAGCTGTAATCACCGCAGAGGTGGTTGGTAGTCAAACCCCCAAATTGCTTGTGAAAAGCACTACCACCAGTTCCCAGTTTTGCCACCTTCCAAGATCCTTACAATCCTGTAGCCAAGTTGTTTGAGAAACTGCTGGTTCTCTCCAGGGAGTTACATCCTTCAGTGACATGGTCTTCTACCTGATAGTATTTTACATATGATACACTGGCAAGTATTTCTTGCCTCTCTGGGCAAATTCCTATCATTACTGCACTTATTTGCTACTTACCCCATTATCACCCAAGATATCAAGCTGTTTAATGAGATCAGGGATGTTCACATCCTATAAAATCAAAGAGATACATTCAAGTCAAAGATGCAAATGCCGACCACTCCTCTCTCAGTGCCTGAAGCCTTTAGTTAGAGGAGCTATTTTAAGGCCCATAATTCCTTGGGTTGTTTTCAACCAGACACTCCTAACTTGAAGTTTCCATTCTGCTTCTTCTAAGCTATGTGAACTTCAAAGAACTACTTAACAGTTCATTCTCAATTTTGCCAATCTCAAAATGGAGATAATAAATACCTCCTTCATAGGCTGAGCTTGAGGGTAAAGAGATTGTGTACAAAAGAGTCTACGGTGTTGGAAGAATGTAGCTGTAGGATGTAGTCTAGGATGACGCTCATTATCTTTTTTTCAATTATGCTACAGCACAGGTATAAAGAAAAGTAATACACAGAAATAATCAACCAATTTCATTCTGATTAACATAATTCTGCACTGGTTGAGATTTTGACTGCCAGTGCAGTTTGGCATTGATTTCATCCGATGGAAAACAGCTGACTGTTACTATCTTCCTTCAATCAGTTTAAAGAAGTTGAACTTCTTTTCAAAGAGTTTCCTTGGATGTCCATTATATCCATTGGATTAGGCTAGTTAGGATTTATCTAAGAAAAAAAAAAGCATCCAAGGAAAAGATGAAATAAAGTGCTTCACATTTAATTAGAGATCAAAAAGTTGTTCTGGTTTATAAATTTTCACGTAGTCCAGGAAAGCCAGAAGTTTAAACACCATGAAAGTGGTTTAAGATGGAAGACAAAGAAGCCCAATTTCACAACCTAATACCCCCACACACACCCTTCACACCACTTTTTTTACTTCATTAGTACCACTTCCTCCTCTTACTTATGTTCAAACGCGGTACAGCAGATCCCTACCACCAGAACTGGGAAAGTCTTAAGCTCAATCTCACAAGTAGAGAGAAGGCAACTAAAGCAGGTATATTTGGCAGCTCAGACTGGGAGCAAAAAGGGCCCTGCAGAGGGTAAAGGGAAGACCAGGAATAGTGGGAGGCTTCCCAGCTTTGCCTCTGGAATAGATATTCACCATGTGGTCTCACTACATTGAAGGACAACATATCTTCCAAGAGATGGAGCCCCCCATTCAATCTTACAATATTTAAAATGTACTCTGATATCACGACAGATAGAAATATATTTTGTCTAAGTGAGGAATATAATATAAATGGTTAAGTTCTTCCAAAAGAGAAACCCTCCCTAAATTAAACATGTCTAAAGAGATGGTAGACTAGGTGATTTCATGTTCTCTTCTAATGCTGAAATTTCAAGATTACAAATTCCACTTAGAACAGCACAACAGAGGGACTCAATAAATACTTTTTAATCTGGCATACTTGAAATGTTTCTTGAAGTACTGAATTTATTTAATATTTCCTCTAGGTATTTAAAGGTAATTATCCTAATAAATCTGATTTGGTAGCATTCTTTATGTTACTCTGTTCTAAATAATCATGGCTTCCTGTGTTCTTTGCTGCTACCACATTCACACATCTGTCACACATTTGTTTCTGTTCTGTTGATTGTCCAGTAGATGTGACTAATTTTCAATTGCTACGCAGTTTGTATCAAAATGACATCTAGTGACTGAAATACAAAACTGTCACAAGCACCCTCCCCTTTTCCAATTCCCAGTTTTTCTACTACTTTCTACAAACATAAAAAATTTAATAGCTGCCTACCTTGACACCTTCTTTCATACAGTAGATCTGTAGTGCACTCACACCATCTGAGAATGGGTGAATCTGTAGGTTAAATGGAGGGGATCGTCTCTCTCTTTCCTTGAAATACAGTGAAGAATATATGGGAATTAAAAAAAAAAGCAACAACTGATCAAATACTAAACCAGTTGTCTGTGTTCTCTCTTTATGCTATTTCTGCAATTTATCAATATGACACTTGGCAAAAACAAACAAAACAAAACAAACAAACCAAACCAAACCTCAGGATGTTCATGCTTACATTTAATGGAAAGAATTGATTAGTTAACTAAGAGGTATGGGAGAGAATTTATAGATGGTGTCATCCAATCTTGCAAGATAGGGGAAATGTGGGAAGTGGAGTTTCGATTTAAATTATGTGAAAATTTAGTGCTTTCAGGTATCACAAAGAGTGAGCTTTTGGCCATGAAGTTTTATGGCAGTAAATAGCCTTCTGCATATTCAATCCACTTGGGTTTTACAAGTAAGATATACGGGTTACCAAAGATAAATCTTCTTTACTGAAACATATCAACTGCTAACTCTATCTAAATCTAATTTGAAAAACTTTAAGGAGAAACTGCTGACAAAAATAACAGAGAAATCAAATGGAATTTTTTCTTATCCTTTACATAACAACATATGTTCAACTAGACCCTCAGCCAGATTCTGCGTGATATAATCAAAACCTGATTTAATTGATACATTTTACTTAAAATAAATAAATAAATAAACAAACCCCTAAAATTTGGCCAGATCAATCAAAAAATTTCCTAAAACAAGTTACCTTGCTTCTCAGCCTTTGGCATAAATGCATTGTAGACTAAAAAGTTGACTTGCAAACTGAAATGTCTGATGATAAAATATTTTTGTATACAGCACATTTTGAAATATAATTCTTGAGGTGACATTTTTACAAGTCAGAATTCAATGAAGGATGGAAATGATTATTTAAAAGCAATGAAATAGTGATGAAGTTTGAAATTTCTTATTTAAATTATTTAAAAAGTATTCATTAGTCTTGTTCATAAAGGCAATGATAGTGTTGAAAAGTGCCGCATCTGAGCAGACAGTTCGGAGTTGCATCAATGCTTTCTTTACCCGCGACTAGTCACAGGATTTGGGCAAGTTATTTAACCTCAGTTGCCTCATCTGTAAAATCTTATTTGGGATTGTGAGGTCCAATGAGAATATGTATCTGACATGCTTAATTCAGTATCTCACACACAGGATTTGTTCAGAGTATGCTGTTCTGATGATTATCACCATTATGATCATTTCCTTACTTCTAGCTCTAGGTTTCGAAACTCCAGCAGCTCATTCTGGTCTCTGGCATCCTGTAGTTCCTGTTGTAACCGGTGATTTTCTGCCTCCTGCTTTTCTATCTAATAAAGTAAATCCTCAAGTTAGGTGAACATTGCAAATACAACTTTGCAAAGCAAGCATGAATAGCGTTCATTTACTCAGTGAATAAATCACCTAGACCATGAAAAAAAAATCCCAGGTAGATGTAAGATAAGTTTTTGGCTTTCCTTCTAGTGATCCTTTGGTTGACTTTTTTTGGTGGGGGGGTCATGGAAGAAAATGCTTGATGACACCTCCATTTGTTGGGGTAAAGTCTAAAGACCCTGTGAATAGCCAGTCTCACTATGCCCCCTGCTGTGAGTCAGGGACGGTGTCCTAGAACTAGATTTAATGGTGTAAATAATGGAGACTGAGTTACAAATAGCACTGATCATAACTTGGCTGAATTCCAGCTACCTACAAAGTAAAGCCAAACTCCTTAATATAAAAAGGAGAAAACTTCATAATCTGGTCACTACATAGCTTTCCAGTTTTAAATCTTATCACTGTCACCTCTACACACTTACACACTCACATGTGATCACATATACACCAGTATCTAGAAACCCAGACCTCAAGTATGAGCTGACTGCTTAAGGAGCTGTGTTTGCTCATCTGTCTACCCGAGAAAGGGTTTCCCCCATTTCCTTTCCTAGGTGAGGAAATTCTATACTTCCTTGAATACCAAGCTTTAACAAATTCTATCATAAGAGACTTCCCTGTCTACTCATTCAGAAATGACACCTCTTCCTTCTGTTTTCCTGCAGGGCCTGTAGCACAACCCGATGAAGCATGGAATTAAGTTAGTTGCGTACAAATGTCCTTCACCCTATAGACGTGGTCCATAAGGGATCAACCAATTTTCATGATTTGCAATAGGTTTGGGGCTGCCTTTGATATTAGCTGTGTTGGTAGGCCTTATGCACAGTAACTATTCAAAAAATTTCAATTTGGACATAAAGAAATAGGGGCTTTTGAGCACAGGATGAAATTTACTTTCCCAAGCACATACTTGAAGTTAGGGTGCTTCATTTTATTGTCACTTGGGTTTTCTTTTACTTGTAAATCCTGAGCTAAAAAATTGCACTTTTCGCTCAAAGAAATAAAAACCAAAGGAAATCAGACAGAAGACATACAGGAAATTATTTTTTAGATGCTAAAGAGATGTAATAGCACTTCTTATACCTCTGAGGCTATTAAAATTCTTTTCTTTCCATAGCCTCATTATATATAAAAGTTATAGGAAAATAAAAATGGGGAAATGTGGTGACATTCATTAATGTAGTCAACTCAAGTTTTTTACACTAGATTATTGTGGTTGACTTAGATCACAGAAGAAATTCTACTTTCTTGCATCTTGGATTGGGATCAGAGGTGGGATATTCGAGAAGATTCTGGGTTCTGGTGGTTAGTGGGAGCAATTAGATCAGAGGTTCACAGTTTGCAATTCATAGACCAGGGCCAATGTCTGCTGAAGCTTCTTTACAGGGACCCTTAATCTTCTGAGAGTACCAGTTCTCAATCCTGGAACACTCACTCACCCACTTTCTAAATACTAGGTCTATCACGCATCACGCAGAAAGTGAGATCAGATGTCCTAACTTTCCCAGACCAGAGGGGAGAAACACAAGCATCTTCTTTCCTTTCTCATGCTTAAATGGTATTGTGATTAATTTTTATTACTTGTCAAGGCTAGGGAATATGGGTAGAAATAATCCTAAGATAATATCTACATAATTTTGGGTTGACCTACAGAATCATTTCTCTTATTCAAATGGGCTTTCAAATTCTGTTTTTGCCAAGAATAATATAAGATTGTTTTGTGATCTTTCCCCCCTATAGATTCTTGGAAGGTAAATACCAAAGGAAAAGCCACCCTTGAACTTAAATCAACCTCTGTTGTGTTTCAGGGCTCCAAATAAAAGACCTACGTTCAGATGACCAAAATTTATTCTATCTATTGGGACTAAACAATGCTTTTGCATCTTGATTTATTGAGCAAAACCCTGGACATGATGTTTTGCACTTTCTTCTATTTAAAACACACACACACACACACACACACACACAGCAAAGCTTAGCAAAAAGATGAAAAGTGAGAATAGTCTATGCTAGATTGCAGCATGGTCTTGGAGTCAGATTCTGTCACTTCCTTACACAAAACAGTAAGTCCTATTGATAGTGTGTTTTTTGGAGATGGACAACCACATAGGATGTGTGCACGTGTGGGTATATATATATATGTATATATATGCACAGTACATATACTATATACATATATATGGTTAACAAATCAATAGGTTTCAGGGATCACATCCTTTCAAGTCGGCACAATGCCCAGCACAGAGCCATGCACGCGTGCCACTTCACGGATGGCGATGGCGATGACAGGGATGCGGTTGAGCACGCAGCAGAGCACAGTGCAGCGCCGCAAAGCCTCCCCTTCCCCTGGCCCCTGTGCCACTCCTGAGAGGACCCCCTGCTGCTCCTGGATCTCTCATTGTTTTCTCCTCTGCCCCTCTAGGGTGTTGCGCCCAACATACCTTTTCTAAAAGCTCCTGGTTTCTCTTAATGAAAAGTTGTTTATCTTCTACCCAGTGTGAATCCTGTTTGACAAAGAATATCGCGCAGTCAGCATCTCAGAGTGGCACGGAAGAGCATGTGTCGTCAAAACACTTGGCCAGAAACGGTCTTCTTTGCACCAGGTTTGTTTGCCTGCCAACGACTGGTAAATGACACGCACCCCTGCCAGCCCCTTATTCAAAGACATCGGGGCCAAAGTTGCCGGGAAAATTTAACCCCCCTTTCATTGTCACTCACTATCACTACCTCGTTCAGTCTGAATAATCCAGGACCAGCCTTCTGGGGACTCAGAAGTGACCACACAGGCAAAAAAGTGACAAGGGTCAGAATGCACACAGGCTAGATACATATGGATGGAAAACATTAAAATGCAGAACCATAAATGTAGCATAGAGGCAAAGAGTGCAGCTGGAGGGGTGGGTCTTTGTCTTATCAGTTTAAGACCACTCTAGGCTATTTGTACAAAGCTCCTCTTCCTCTGGCATTCTCTCTCTTTTGCCCAACCTCATTCGCTGTTGTAGCTGGGTTCACGCTCTGCCCAGAAAAACACCAGGGACAGAAACATAGAGGTGAACATTTTGACACCATTTGAGAAAGGTCACTGTAGAGAGCCAAGTTGTGTCCTGGATGCGGTCCAGGCACAGGGTGACCTTGAGGAAGGTCAGTTTGAATGGTCTGCATCTGCAAGCAGTGCCAGCAACCAAATGCCTACCTGCCCTTTCTGAGCCAGAGTCGCTTCCAGATCTTCAATTTTGGCTTTATACCTTAGCACCTCTGCTTGGAGCTGTTCTTGAGCCTAGTGAAATAAAAATTCCAGAACTCAGTAAGTAAAATGGCAATTCAATACTTTTCTTCCCTTCATCTTCCTTCATTAGCATTCAGCAAGTTAAAAAAAAATACAGATGAAAATTTTCTATGACCAGAGGCTCTCTTAAAATGATTTTTATGATCTAAATTCTTGCTTAGGATTTCTGAGGCCCTCTTTACCATCGGGTTAAAATCTAAACTCTTTAGATTGGGACATGAGAGGTTGCATTAGATTTCCAATCTTTTCTCACTACTCACCCACACAGAACCACCCTTTCCCCACTGGTGATCTTCTTGCTTCCTAAATACTGTTACTGTCCACTCCTGTCTTTCTCTTCTTTTTTTCCTGTCTCTTTTTTTAATGAGTTTCCTTACGGAAAGCCTTCTCCCACTTTTGCCTCTCCAACATCTTTCCGTCTTTCAGGGCCAACTTTGTGTCCTATATCTACGTCTAAATCTAAGTCCAAATCTCTGTATGTGTGCATGTGTGGGTAATGTCTACTGTGTGTGTATGGCAACAGTTCTGGACACTGATTTTTTATGGAGCAGCAACCCTACTTCATTTAGTCTAGTAATTTGGTTTTAGATTCTCTTCTAGTCTTCCTTTACATGATCATATTTTCTGTGAAAAATTAGGGTTTTTTTCTGCCCATACCCATATTTTTCTCATCTTAGGATCTGAACAGATTCTTTGGGACAAAGTTGAATAAAATCAGCAATGGTAGTTATCCTTTTCTTATTTTTTACTGTGAGGAGAATATTGCATTGGACTGTGAAATATTATATTTACCTTTATCAAGTTAAAAAAAAACCCAAGCTTAATTTTGCTAAGAATTATTGCAACTTGAATAGGTTTTGAGTATAATCTACTTTTTCTTGTATTGAAATGATGATATCTTTTATTCTCATGGATGCTCTTACATCTCTATCATCTATTTTTTTTTTATTTCAACTTTGAATTTACTCTATTGCTCTTTTTTGAACATCTTGATTTGCTTTAGACTATTTTGCTTAGAATGGTAAGGTTTGTTTTGTTTTTGTTTGTTTTTACTTTAATGGCCAGTAACGTCAAACCTTTATTTAGATGGGAAAGTGAGACAAGAAAAAGAGAATTGGTTACTATATCATCACCTCTCCAAAACACAAGGCATATACTATTATTTTAAGACCAATTCTATGTTGGTAAGAATGCTTAGTAAATGCTGATAATGAAGACCACAGTTATTATAGTTTGGGGGCATACACATGAAAGCACACACACACACACACACACACACACCTTTCTCTAATGATTGCTTGCCTGTCTATTCCAACTCACAGTGCTTTTTAAAAACATGTTTACTCACATATATGTAGGTACATGTATATATGTATGCTACCATTTAAAAATGTACAACTGTAACATCTATCTTTTCCCACTAAACAACTAACAGTAGGTCCTACAACACTCCTTAGCATAGTGTAGACCATCTAAACAGGAAGTAGGATAAAAATCACTGGCTGCTCACACTCCTTCTTGTCCCTACTAACTGATAGGGCTGTCATGGCATGGTGGTTATGACTCTGAACTCAGAAGAAATAAGTTCATATCCTTGCTTTAATCTAAGTTTCAATTTAATTGGGCTAGTTCTAGTTCTTACTAAGATATTATTTCCTCTCCTATACAAAGAAGATAGTAATAGCAACAAACTCATAGGGTTGTTTTAGGATTATGTAAGATAAATGTATGTAACACACTCAGCACAATGCCTAGAACACAACAAGCTCTCAATAGAGATTAAATATCAGTATTGTGTGTGTTTTATTTATTTATTTTGAAACAGGCTTATGAGAGGCAGTTGTAATGTGATAGGAAAAATATCTGACCTAGGAAGACTTGAGTTGGAATCTCTATTTCCCATTTATTACTCTGTGTGATCTTGGGTAATTCAATTAATCTCTCTGAGCCTCAAATTCCTCTTTCATGAAATATCTTCCTTAGGGAGCTGTCACAGGATTAAATAAGATACTGCCAGTGGAAATTCTTGGTGTGCTGTCAATGTAATCCTGCGCACTTATTAACTGAGACATCACTAATTTTTGAAAGGTAAGGTTTTTTCCAAGCAAGAAACTTAACAAAAAATGAATTATAAAAATTCAATATTGTCTAGCTTTGAAAACGGACATTTTCAAGTAGCAGGATACTCAACTATCTAAATTCTAAAAGGAACAAAAGCATCGATCTCAGCTGGTTCTAATGTCTCTAAATCCAAGGTTTGTTGACATAAAAGATATGACAGTTCAAAAGCCACAGTGAAGAAAATGGTGCAAGGAAAGCTTCTCTATTGATATTTTTATGTCCACGGTACTTTTATGCTGTCACCACAGCATACAAAGAGACCCCATTCTGCACTCTGCAGATGCACACTAACCTTGGCCTCTCTCTCAGCATCGATGATGCCCCCAGTCTGCTCCTGCAGTAGGGCGTAGGCTCTTTGGAGGGCCTGGTATTCTTTTGTTAATTGTCGAAATCTTAGCTCAGATTCTTCAGCAGCTAAACTCTTGAAGTGAAAAAGAAAAGGAAAAAGACAGAAGCCCGCAAGTAATTTGTCTGTTCATGTCCTATGTCTGATGTGAAATATTAACATTGGTTCACTTTCTAAAGAGCGGTTAAAGATTTCTTTGATTTTGGATTCTGTGCAATTTTATTCTTCATTCTAAAGTATGTGGATGAACACAGATGCTGTAAAAATGGGCAATGTGGAAATATTTATTTTAATAAAAGAAGCATTTGCTTATTTAGACATTTTTGATTATTACCTATTTGGGCTTGGAGCCAAATGAGAAAAACTTAGACCCTGATAATGGACCCAAATTTGAGGAAATGATATTCAGAGGTTTAGTGTCACTTTTTTTCAATACATCCATATCCAACAACTTCTTTCCCACATAAATTACAAAAAACATAGTTTTACAGCTGAAGGTCTTAAACTTCAGAGCATAATACAATTACCAGGAAGTTTTGTGAAAAATGCAGAATTTGGAGTTCCACCCCCAAGATCCTGCTTCAGGAATTGTGAGGTAGAGTTGAATTTTCATTGCAATTGAACTCCCTAGATGATTCTGATGAAGGTGATCTACAGAGGACTTTGCTGAACACTGCCTTAAATTATCTAAAAGTTTGTTCTTCTAAGTTTGCTCCTGGTTCACACCTTCCCCAGATGAAGAATTTGGAACAGTAACTTAAATTTTGAAAGAAGTCTTTAAATTATAGAGCTGAAATCTAGAGAAGTTCCTAAAAGGGCTACATGACATAGTGAACTATTTTAAGAGATAACAGTCAAGTGTGGCATCAGAATCGGTCACTATTATGATAGCATTTTGTGTTGGTCATAAAGGAGATAAAAAGCGAAATGCTTTTCCTTCCTCTCAAAGGAAAGATTTGGTGACAGTATCAGAAAGGAATAGAGAAGGAGAAAGACTTACTTCGTCCAGGTCATCATCAGGAGTAGCTGGTGTTCGGTCTGTTCTAAATGAGGCCATGGACGATGTCTCCGAGTCCATGGAGTCCTCGTCATAGCCAATAAATGGGTCCAAAACAGGCCTCTAATGGAGGGAAAGCACATATTTACTGACAAGAGTAAAAGTAGGTAAAGTCAACCTTATTAAAGCACTGTCAACTGGCATATGTGCCAATGAACATAGAAGACATAGATCTTTTAATGCTTCTTTGATGAAATAAAAATATGGATACAAACATAATAATTTCAATAAATGTTTGTCCCAGATCATTTCATTTCTGATGTTGTTTTCTTTTCTTTTCTTTTCTTTTTTGAAGAGTGGCTCTCTTCATAGAAACACAGGAGCCTCTTTTGTATTACATTTTACATCATGATGAGTTTATGTGATTTATTCTTTCCAGTATTTCAAATACGAGGGTGTCCACAAAGTATCCAGCCACATAGTGTGAAAAATAGAGGCATTTCTGGCTGGATTTTTTCTGGACAGCCCTCATATAATCAAGGGACTCTGACAGTCTAGGCATCTATGTGAAAAGGATTATCAGATCTTAAGTCTTATCATCTAATTCCATATCCAAATCAGAAGATGTACTTGATAAAAACAAAAATCAAACAAATAGACAAATTCAATAAAACTTTGTGGATTATAAGAGGCTATACAGATATTGGTGAATTGATAATATCATTATCAAGAATATTGTCCACATGGATAATGAAAATATATTAATCAATTATACGGGTGGTATCAGAAATATTATTCAAGTGGAAGACATCAAATCACATGTGTCACTTGCATAATCTTGGAGTGTGACTCTCCAACTCGTCAGTTAACCCTTTGCTACGTCAAACCTAGCGGCTTCTTTACTCAGAAGAGTCACATTAAAGCAAATCCTTTCACACTGAAATGCACAACACAATTGTTTCTGGACTTCTGAGAAAGGTCAGAAGAAGAGATTTTCTTCTAGTAAATAAAGCCCATGGCTTGCTCAAGTTCAGGAACATCTGATTTATTACTTCTTTCCAATAAGATTTCTTGGCAAGCCTCACTTTTTGGCTGTTTGTGGCAAAAGCCTGATAACCTAGTTTCCTCATTACCTTAATTGGCTTGGAACTTCTTCTATGTTTTCTTCTACGGATGAGTTTTTCTCGGTCCTGGAAAACAGATGAAGGACTTTTCAGATCTTGAGTTGGTACATTTTCCCTTATGCATTTTTGTTTGTTTTCCCCTGAGGCATTATATACTTCAATTTAAAATAAGATTATGCTTTGTAAATTTTAGCAAGTTTTGGGTTTTATACTTAAATATTTTCAAAGCAAGAATATTCTACAATTTTCCCTGATAATCTACATGGATTTGAAAGCCTCACACTCAGGAAGTACATTGTGTTTCTAATCAGAATCCTTTGTTCTATACCTGAAGACCAAGTAGCTTTGCAAATACTCATTCATATTCTTCCAAAGCACAAATTTTCAGTTTTCTCAGCCCCCAAATTGCTTTAAATTTAATTGTTGAAAAAATGTCATTTCACAATAAAGTCAAACACATGAAACGCATAGAAAGCTATCTTTTGGGTATTCTGGGATCCTTGTTCTCACCTGCAGCCTCTGAAGATGAGAACAGAGTATTTTAAACTTATAATCAGATTATGACAGAATAAGTATAAAATCATTTAATAATATAGAGAGAGTAATTTTGGAATAGAGTCTGTGGAACCTGTTTACATATTAAGCATAGGAACTTGTGGGCCTTTGGGGCTAATCCACAATTATTAAGTGCTTCCAGTATATGCTGATTCTCTGGCTACTTGTCCTTGGGAACAGCTTAGAGTTTATAGATTGATCAAGACCTACCCTGGTGAGCTCATCAATAATGTTCTGCTGCTCAATGACCTGAAGTTTTAGAAACTCTGTCTCTTGTTCTTCGTTAGCTTGGTCGAGGTCATTCAGAGATTTTAATTTCTTCAGGGGCGGGTGGGATGTTATTTTTTCTCTCTGGATTGGAAAAGAAGAAAGTGCAGGTGGAGACTTTGAACATCCCAAACTTTAGTGGTTAACACAAAATATATGTAGGAACTTCACAAGGCTGCCACCAAGTTGGAAAAATGCCCATCTTCAATACATGCACATTCCAATTAAAACCCTCAAGTACATTTTACCTGCCATAAGACAAATTTATTGGGAATGACTGGAGATCTCTACAGCTGGAATGGAAGTCTGTTAAGGAGTGCATTAGCATATCACTTATCCATACATAATACAAAAGATGGCTGCTACTTCCCAACTATTATGTAAGCTCTCAGGAGCTGAGGGATACCCACAGTACAGTTCTGTAAAGAGCATGGGGTGAAATCCTTGGAAGGAGGTGTCTATGGCTGAGGAGCTATGTATGATGTAACTGTGCTTCTCTATTTTGGACCTTTTGGAGAACGTGCAGTTTCCTGGAAGCACTCCTCCTATTCTGCAAATTTAGAATCTCCAAAAAAAAAAAAAAAATCAGAGCCAGCAACCTTCTCTTGCTTTTATCCTTAAAGCTTCCTTGCTTACATAAGGGAAAAGCCAAACTTTCACAAATAGCATTGTATTAAAAAAAAAAAAAAAGAAGAACTGGGAAAGAGCAGTAAGTTAGGTGATTGGTATGACAAAAAAAAAAAAAAAAGAAAAAAAAGAAGCTGCCGTTTGGCAGAGCCTGTGATACACACCATTTCTGAATTTTCCTTGGTGACGGCTTTTAGCTTCTCTTCCATGCGCTGCAGGGACAGCATCAGTTCATCGTTTCTCTTGGCGAGGCACTTGTTCCTTTCCAGAAGAGGTTTGCATTGCTTTTCGGTTTCCCGCACACGTTTTAACTGGGAAGACACAAGTTACAGTGGCCTCAATGATTTTTCATCATACTCTTCACACCCCTCCATCTATCTAGGACCTGAAATGAGGTGCTGCTGAGGTTTGGCTTTTGGAAATGCTCTCCAAGAGGAGAAGCACTCCTCGTTCCTACTGCCTGCTCCGGCCCCATTGCCCTGCCCAGCGCGGCCCTGTCCGCACATGCGCACACCTCTCCCTGGGTCTTACTGGCTCAGAGACAGGAAGCAACTCACCGGAATGCCACAGCCACTAACTGACACAACCAGAACCCACACCCAGGCCTGGCTGTCCCCAAAGCCTATTCTTCCCGTCAGAGATCTTGTCAAATTTGACTCACACTAAAGCTGTTTATTTTTAAGAACGTTTCATTGAGAAAAACAAAACAAAACGTATCTTTTCAACTCTATAGATACTTGTGTTTAAGAAAATCTCATTCTCACCATGCCTCGGAAAAGTATGGTTGTAGTGTCATCTACCCCATAACACAGTGTGACCATAATTTGGTTTGCCTGGTTAGTCTAAGGCCAAGTTTCTCAGTCTCTGTACTCAGACACGTGGGGCCACATACTTTTTTGTTCTAAGGAGTTGTCCCGTGCACTGCAGGATGTACAGCAGCATCCATTGGCCTCTGCCCACTAGATGCCAGTAATACCCTTCCAGGTCACGACCAAAAATGTCTCCAGATACGGCCAAAAATTCCCTCGAGCTGAGAACCACCAGTCTAAGTTTATGCATGTTATCTTGAGGTAACCGTTAACAGTCTCCCCCTTTACTCTCAAAGCTCTCCCATTCGCGTGACATATTTTATAGTCACCCTATACACTATGGATTTCCATATTGAAGTTCTCATGATTAGTTCATTCATTTCACACTAATGGCTCTGAATGTGAGTATGGATTGAGGGAAGGGGGGTTCCAAGGCAAGAAAGTGGAGGGGTATATCAGAAATATCTGAAAAGATTATTTAAAGTACTCACTCCTTTTTGAGAAATTAACATTTTGAGAAGTGCTGGGAAAGGAGACATAGCTACCTATGAATATTTGAAAAATGTCCCTTGTGATTCTAAAATAGCCTTCCCCAACTCTTATGCTGCCATTTGAAAACTCTGATTGCATATCAAAGGCCAAAATTGAATTTATATTTCATAAATAATCTTAATCCCCATTTTGAGCTTCAGTAACAGAAGCATTAATATTAATGCTTCTGTTAATATTAATTAATATTAATATTAATATGGACAAATAAAGTATTCCACTAGGTTCACTGTTTTAAATTTTGTCTCTTTCCTAGAGGTTAATGAGAAGGGTTTTAAATATTTAAATTTACCTAGTACATGCTATTTATAGAAAATGCAGATAAACACAAAGAAAAGGAAATATCTGTAATTCTAAAGTACCACATGAGGTCTGACAATTAAGTTCGCAAACTCATCCTAGAAAAAGTGCTACATCCCTCACCGCTGAATATTATTATGGTCACGTTCGAAGTACTCCCCTTGGGAAGCTATGTACTAATGCCAGCACCTAGTCCACCCTTCAAAGCAATTTGGAACCCTTTTTCTGGAATGGCCATCAGAGTTGTTGTCGTATTACTCTGGATGTCCTGAATGTCACCAACATGCCCCCCTTTCAATATTTCTTTTATCTTCAGGTAAAGAAAATAGTCATTGGGGCCAGATCAGGTGAGTAGGGAGGGCTTTCCAATACAGTTATTTGTTTACTGGCTAAAAACTCCCTCACAGACAGTGCTACGTGAGCTGGTGCATTGTTGTGAAGCGAGAGCCATGAGTTGTTGGCGTAAAGTTCAGGTTGTTTTCATCTAACTTTTTCATGCAGCCTTTTCAGCACTTCCAAATAGTGAACTTGGTTGACTGTTTGTCCAGTTGGTATAAAATCAGAATGAACAATCCTTCTGATACCACAAAAGGTTAGTAACATTATTTCAACTCTTGATCTGGACTGACTTCCATTGTGTACTTTGATGTTTTGTTTTAGGGTCGTATTGGTACACCTATGCTTCATCACCAGTGATAACATGGCCCAAAACATCGTCTTGCTTCTCCAAAAGGTCTTGGCAAACTTCGACTCTCCTTTGCTTTTGTTCATCAGTGAGCTCCTTTGGGACCATTTTTGCACACACCTTTCTCATGCCAAAATTTTCAGTTAAGATTTTCCTGTTTCTCTAATTGATGTTTACTTGGTCTGCTATGCTTCTCACAGTCAGCCAATTATTTTGACATACAATTCAATGAATTTTTGCAATGTTTTCATCAGTTCTGTTCATCATTGGCCACCCTGACCTCTCTTCATCAGCGATGCTTTCTTTCCCCTCAGAAAAACGTTTAATCCATTTGTACACTGCCCTTTTCTTTACGGCATTATCTCCATAAACTTGGACTAACATGTTTCTGATTTCACTTCCACTCTTGCCAAATTTAACAAGAAATTTAATGTTTGTTCATTGTTTTAATTCAAGCTTCAACATTTTTGCAATGTCACTCAAAAACACGCAACAACAATAATGAACACCATTCAGCAAGACACTGCCACATGTCGATAGGAACCCAGCTGTGAGACGCAGATACCGAGGTTGTGAAACCTTCCCGAGTTGTTTGTACAGTGCTGCCAACGTAAGCGCACGGTGGCAAGTTCACGAACTTAATTGTCAGTCCTCGTACATCAATAACCACAGTTCCATAATACCAAACAAAATGTTCCTTTTAAAAGGTATATTTTAAATACAGCAGATAAAGGTTTAAAGTTCCATATTATCATGAAAACACTAACGGTGAAAAATCTGATACAGCTCAACTAATATCAGATAAAGATTTTTTTTGGGGGGGGGCAGGTAGTTCCCTGGCTGGGAATCGAACCCAGGCTGCAGTGTTAAGAGCGCCAAAGCCTAGCCACTACACCACCAGGGAACTAGATAAAGAGTTTAAGTAAAGTATTACTAGAGATAAAAAAGAATTTCATAATGATAAAAAGGTCAATACACCCAAAACATATAACGAATCTTAATCTATATATACCTAGGGTCATAACTTCAAATATAAATAAAATAACAGACTTAAGATCATTAATAGACAAATTTGTTGGGAGAAGCAGCAAAGATATCAGTAAGAATACAGAAGATTTTAAATAAGGCCATTAATAAACTTGACCCAAATGGCATCTAATAATTGTGGAGTATACCTTCTTTTCATGTGAACATAGGACATACCTAAAACTGACCATGTGCTGGAGTCTCAAAGAAAATATCTCAACAAAATTTTAATGGAATGAAACAATGCAAACCACGTTCAATGACTGTAGTAAAATTAAAGTAGAAATCAATAATCGAAGGATAATGCAAATATGTCAAATGTTTGGAAACTAAGCCTCATCCTTCCAAGTAACCCAAAATTTCAAAGAAAAAAATTATATATTAGAAAGTATTTGAGTTAAACAGCAATACATTACGACATAAAAAACAGGAGATAAAGCTAAAGTGATACTTAGATATTTATGACCTAACATGCCTATCTTTGAAAGCAGAAGACTGAAAATAACCTTTTTATACCAAAACCACCATCAAGAATATAAAATGTAAGCTGCAGAGCAGAGCATTTTTAAGTACAAATATCCAAATGATGGTATAAAATAATTCCTAACGTTAATAAGAAAATAAAGGCAGCACAATGAAAAGTGGGCAAAATAAAAAGGGCAAAACACACACACACACACACACACACACACACACACACACACACACACACACAGGATATCCAAAAGGCTGACAGGTATTTGAAAATTTATTCAACCTCATTTTTAAGAAGAAAAATAAAAATGAAAATCACTATAAAAATATACCTCATACCCATCAAGATGACAAAAATGAAAATTATCTTTGTGTTTTGGGAAAGATGTAGAACACAACTCTCATACACAGCCGGTGGGAATGCAAACTGTCTTCACATCTGTAGGAAATGGTTTTGTTGTCTAAACTACCGACGCCAACGTACTCTATGACCCAGTCATTCTGTTCCTTGGTCTATAAACACATTTTCTCACTAAAGACATGCAGCAGCACCATTAACAGCGTGAAACTGCTAAGAAATGACATAAATGTTCATTAACAATCAAAGAATGAGAATATTGTGGTGTATTAATTGAATATTATAGAGTATGACAATGAATGAACCTACATGGAACACAGTGTATGAGTCTGACAGACGTGCTGCTAAGGAAAGAAGAAAAAAGGCACTAAAGAGTAAATATTGTATGATTTCATTTACAACAAACTTTAAAAACGGTGGCAGACATTTATCATGATAGAAGTCAGCATAGTGGTTAACTTTAGAAGGGTGGTGACTGGTCACAAAAAGTGGGGGTCTGAGATGCTGGTCATCTACTTACTCATCTGGGTGGTGGTTATATGATAGATCACTTTCGGCATATTTATTGAGCTGTGCCTTTATTATTTGTGAACTTTTCTCTACTATGTTACATGTCTATAACATCATATATACTTCTATAACATAATGCTTAACAAAAACATAAAATAAAAAGTTCTGATTAGAACTCACCAATTCATTTCGTTCATCTCCCAGCAAGGTATTCCTGTCTTCTAATTTTCTTATCGTGGCGTTCAGTTCAGCTATTCTCTTTTGATTTCTTCTCAAATCCTACACATGAAAATTACAATGGGTATTTCTTCGACAACACTTTTCACAAAGTTTTGGGATACCACTCATAAAAGTAGTAGGCTTAGTTCCTTTCACCTGACTTACGAGATCAGAGTAAAATGTTCTCTTATTCACAGAAGAGTAAATATTTACCCTCTTCTAACCCCCTGATATTTACTACATGGGGTTAAGACCAAGCATGATTGAAACTGCAGATGAATTTCATGTGCCAGCTACTCCCTGCGGCCCTGACTCCTGGCAGAGGGAGTGGTAGATGGTTGGATCAGCTTATCAAATTTGTGAGCCGTGAGATCATGGTCATGTTGTGAATACATGAGGCTTGAGGAGCATCCCTATGTCATGGCTGCACATCGCTTCCCACAGCTTAAACAGAAGTCCTGCTATGACACTTAGTCAATAGGGGATAGAGTATGAGGTAGGAATGGGCTTTGTGAATTCCTGCATACTCCTGGAAAAAACGGTTAGAGTAAGGAGCTCGGAGCTCAAGTGTGACAGGCAGTCTAGTATAGGATAGCCTTCACTGGTATATCTTACCCAGAGCAACTGGCTTCCCACCTGACATAATTGCCAAGGATCACCTTACACACAGCAGTCATGGCCCAATTCTATTCTCCAGGGTCCACAGGATCATTCTTATCATACACTGTAGTTCCATCATCATCTTACATTTTGACAGTGCTATATTGTTGACAAAGCAGTTTTACACACATTATATTCTTAGGTTCACAATATCCTAGAGGATTCAGCAGAAGAGGTAAGACTCAGGGAGGCCATAACGTGTTCAAGGTGTCCTGGCTAATAGCAACAGATCAATAGCTAATACGCATTGAATGGCACCTATGTGCCACACTCTGTGTTGAAGATTTCATGTATCATCTCTTCTAAGCTTAGGCCAGCCTTAGGGAGTACCACTATTGTCTCTTATTTTACAGATAAAGAAACTCTGAGCAGTGAAATGATTTGCCTAAGGTCACATTGTAAATGGCAGCAGATACAGTATTTGAACTAAGGGTCTGACTCTAAAGTCCATTCTCTTGACATTTATGCTACATTGCAGGGGTGTGTGACAGAACTAAAACTTGTATCTGCTAAATCCTGACTCTGGAGTCTTGCCACCACCTACTGGGATATATACATATATATATCCTCAATACCAATTCATAAATTATTCATTACTTGGTGCTAAGTATTACTTTGGAACTTGTTTCTGTTCCTAAATAATTTATTTTCATCTTTTTGGCAGCTAAATAATCTGAGAGGTATGATATATGAAAGCCAACTACATATGAGCTGATTTCTACCGCTACACTTCTGAAAATAATTTCTCATATAAAAGGATGAAAATCCACAGAAATAAGTGACAAGTTTAATCAGACTAGAAACATTCAGATGATGATCTAACTGGTTTAATATTTTATAGTCATGCATTTTGACCCCTATAGAGGATAACAGTCTTTACCAATTTCCAACCCAATTGCTCACACAAGGGAAAATTACCAGTCTTGGCAAGAGGCAAAGTATTTTCCTGTAACTTATGATTCTTGTAATAGAGGCTAAAGTTTGGATAGAGATTGTCTGGTTAGAAAAATTCTATGAAGGATTTTAAGAGGTGTGTAATTCTCTTGTGATCTGATAATGCAGTGCAGACCACTTTGCTGCCTATGAGTTTACAAAACCTTGTTCCCAAGGTACTAGCTGGTTTTATAGCAGGAGGTAGAATTGATTTCTGTACAGTAAACAGGAAAAGAGCTTAAGTGAAATGTAAAACTTGGGAGCTAAATAAAAGATGACTACAGTGTTCTGAACTTCAACTTGAGTAGACTTACAGGACTGCTGCAGTGTTCAGAGCCGTCGCCTGCTCTGCCTGGAATTTCTCGTTTGGGACTGCTCATGTTACACTCGGCCTCCTTGACCAGAAAGAGTTGTTCATCCAAGGCCTCCTTCTGCAGCTGGAGTTTCTGGACATAGCCTGTTTGGGTCTCCAGTTCTTTTTCCAGGGAAAAGATGATCCTGTCCTTGGCTTTGATTTCATCCATCTGAATTAAATGACACCCAGGACATTTTATTTAACAACGCGGTAAAGAAATGTATTTTTATAATGACGTGAGTTTAACTTCTGCTGATTGATACAGAAAGAAGTCATGAATACGACAAGTGTATTAAATTCATGAAAATGACAAGGCAAGGCAGTGTAGGGCTATCCTAGGCTAATTAGGTGTCAAAGAGAGTAATTTTTTTCTCTCCAGTATAGTCTGTGCAGAAGCTTTGATCAATATATTGTTTGAAATGGTATGGGTTGGTTGGAAATGGAAAAGTTAACTTCAAAATGGGCCATTCATGTTAATAAAGACAGATAGATACTAAATGTTCCACGATGTTTCCCAGGACAATTTTGGGTGGTACCTCCTCTTTGGGAGGGAATAACCTGTGAGTTCAGTTCAACTAGCAGTAGCCACTATGAATGGGCCATTGTAACTGAAGAAGCTGCAGACTTCCCAATAGCCTAGTCCTTCCCAATTCCAATACGTTTGCATTCCGGTGGTGAATGTGGAGTGAGGTTCTTCTGTGGTTCCTATCATATGACTCATTCCATTCCTATCCATGTTTCGGGTGGTTCTTGGCAACTATTTTACCTCTCCTGTCAAAAGATCATGGTTGGAATAAGAACAGGGATAGGAAATACCTGGTTATGTTAGCACTACTGCCCTCCTACACTGATCCCAACACTCATTTCTGTTAAGCCAGGCATGGCCTCAGAAGCATTCGATACCAATTGTCCAGAGTTCCATTGGACTGACATGTTTTTGCCATCCTTGGATGAAGGCCAGTGAAGTGACGATCTATAGACAATTTTCTGAAGAAAGCATAGCCATCAGATGAAACCTTTCTTCTATTTCATTATATTATATTATACGTGAATATTCAAAATGGAGACAAGGAAGACACTTAATACAAACATTATACTCTTCTCTTTATAAAGATGTCTCCTTATAATAACAAATTGCATTGTATAATTTTTTTCTTTGCTGCCTTCCTTAGACCAAAAACAAACAAATAAACAAAAAAGCAAAAATAAAAACTGGGATAGAAATTATGTTACACAGTCACATATTTCCCACATGTAAGTATCTGTGAGCTGCCTCCAAGTCATATGAAAAAATTTTAGGTCAATTTTGGGAGAGCATTGGGGTAAATTCTGCATGATCCCAAGATATCATCTGATAACTTGGTGAGGAATCAAATACTGTCCTGTTAATCTGGGAATAAAACCATTGTTTTTAGTTTCTGTCCCCTTATAGAAGACTTGAATCCAATGTGATTCTTAACTGAGTGGCACATTCATTTGTCAGACATGTCATATTATTTACTGTTTACCATAGTTGCAGATCTGCCTGCTCTTACTTGGTTGTGACATACCCTTACCTAATTAAACTTGCTGGGAAATGATTCCATTATGGCCCATATCATTGCCCTCATCATCACCATTATCATCACTGAAATTTATTAATCTTTTACCACATTCAAGGAACTAAACTCAGAGCTTTACATACCTTTTCTTATTTTATTAACATTCCAGGAATTAGTGTTGAGGAGGCTCTATTGCATTGTGGTTCCAAGTATGGACCTTAGTCTCTGAATATCAAAATCTTCCCAAGTTCTGTTCTTAGATGGGAAGGAGATATATACATCTCCTAATTCCTGGATATCTTATGAAAAACACTTTGGGAAATGCTGGAAGTTTATGGATATTCTTGGTGCTAGTAGAGCGTAGGGTCTAATAGAATGGGTCCTAGAGTCAGAAGACTGAATTTAAAATCAGGTGTAACCACTTTTTAGCCGTAAGACTATGACCACATTAATTAACTCCTCGGGCCTCGGTCATCATCTGTAAAATGGTATGATAACAGAACCCACATAAAAAGATTGTAATAAAATAAGAAAAGATATGTAAAGCTCTGACACACACACACACACAATCTCAGAATTCTCTGTGGCAATTTTCTCGACAGAACTGTTTCCATTTCTCTCACTTCCAGTTCCAAAAGTGGAGCTAGGCTGAGGTTAGGGACGAGATAAGAAAGAAGCAAAAATTAAGACAAGTGTATCTGTGTTACTGAAAAAATTTCCCATGTTATTCTGTTTGCACCCAATTTCTGAACCACTCTTCAGGTGGCTTAGATTTTACATTGTTAAAAAGAGGGGTTCCGTGTCTTATTTCAGCAATGCGCTAGTGAAACAAAGTCGTGGGAAAATATTCCAAATCAGCAAGTGAACTTCCTCACAGATTTTACACTGAAAACCATCAACACACAAAACTATTTAATGTAAAGCTTCCTTTTCAATTACCTACCTGCTGACTCCAGCGTTCATGGTCCTGATTCTTTCTTATCAGCTGTTGTTTCAAAAACCAAAGGCAGGGCAGAGGTCAGTATTTCTGCGCTGTGTTTGGTTTTGTTTGTTTGTTTGTTTGTTTTTCAACCAGTGCAATAGAATGAATTGCAGATACAGAATTAGAAAAGTGTGGCAAGGCAACATTTTACATGCTGTGTTGCAGTATAAAGAAAATTACACGTTTAGCTTTTTAAAATATCCTGTGTTAACCACTTTTTACTTAAAATTGAAATCCTAGAGATATCATCCAAAGAACATAATTAGAATTCTTAGAAAATAATTGCTTAGAATTGGCCGACACAAGAGGGAAAGTGTAGTTTGTCCCAAGAAAATATTATTTTTAAAGAAGCACATGATACAGCCTCACAGGTGATGATTCATTTCATAAGGCAACTGAGATATCACTAACGCTAAACATTCGGGGTATACACGCATGTAAATACTTCTTCTAAAATAACCGGTCACCGATGATGATCCTCTAAAATAATAACAGGTCATGCTAGGACATTATAGCTCTCCTACAATAACGACATTTGTTTTACTTTTCAACACAATGAGAGACGGACATGGCTTTTGGTTGTACATATTAAAAAGCAAGATCCAACTCTGAAGGGGTTGATGTAAGGTTTGAAATTGGTGACAGCAAGCAAGCTGCTCAGGAATGACATCCAATTAAAAAATTATAATGGCCCCCGTTTATGGGGGAGGAGATCTATTTTAAAAATTACTAGGAATTTTACAGCTTTAGTTATTGCTTTTGGACACGGCTCCTGGAAAGGCAGCCTGGGGAAGCACTTGGAATGTTCCCAGGGGCGGCCCTTTCCAGACACCTTGAAAGCCACAGAAACTTTCCCTCCTATTGTAAAAACCCAGTAACATTTTGGAAATGAGAAGTTCTCCAAAGCATGCTGATTTTGGAAGGGTTCATAATTTAGAATATTTTATAGATATACAAGACAACAGGAGTCATTGAATAGATAGTCTTCACAGGCACGGGGCTGCAAGAATCTCGTTTTTATGAGAAAGGTAATCCAAAATCTCGTATATTTTATGACTCCAATTTGGGCCTGAGAATATCATCCATCCACCCACCCAGCTACCTACCTACCTGTTTATCAACCTACCTGGCATTTTGGGTAGAACAAAAGGTGGGCACTATTTATAATCCACTCATGAGAAACACCTAAAAAAGCAAACCCGGGCGCTCTGAAACCCGGAAAGACAGGGATCTGCCCTGGGTTACTAACCAGCCTCCGAATGTCCCGCTCCGACTCCCACTTGATTTTTGAGATGGCTTCCTGGTGGGACTGATGCTCACTCCTCAGGTCCCCGGCCTTGATTTTGTCCGCTTGGATCATATTGCTTAAAGCCTCGTCCACCTGCTTCTTGGCAGTTTTCAGGTCCGCAATTTCCTGTAAGAGCTTAAGGCGCTCTGCGTCAAACAGTTTCCGGGCCTCCTCGCGGGCCTCAATGGTGAGCGCGGTCCTTACTTTGTCACTGCTGCCGTCCCGGAGGGCACCCAGGGCCGACTTGAGCCTCTGGATCTCCCCGTCCCGCACCTTTACTGTCCTGGACATTTCTTGCTCGTGCTGCTTGATGAGATTCTCCCTCACGGCCTGCAGCTCCTTCATCTTCTCCTCATGGAGCTTGGCTTTGAGCTCCGTCACCAGCACCGTGTGCTTCCGCTGCTCCAGCTCCCGGATCCTCTTGGCTTCTTGAGTCTTCTCTCTTTCAAGCTTAGACACCTAAAGGCAGAAAGGCGGAAGGATAACAGAGATGAGGCTCAAAGGACAGGTGGACTCCCAGGCGGGATGTATGGGCTCGGGCCGTTGTGATCTCCTAATTCCTCATCTCTTTTCAAATTCCAGGCCACTATGAGCTCAGAGGGAAGGGAACCACAGGCTTTAAAGGTGGGAATGCAGTGTGCAAAAGGAGGAAATGCCCAAGGATGCTTATATTACTGTGTTCAGACAAGTATTTGATGTGCTGCAGCCTTACTATCTGCTGTGTGATCTGCAGGTAAGAACACCGACATCATTCAGAAGCTTGTCAGAAATGGAGAAGCTGGGGCTCCAGCCCAGGCCTCCAAACCAGGCCTCCAAACCAGAACGTGCATGTTAGCAAATCCCCAGGTGGTCGGTATGCCCAATACAATGAGAGAGCCTTGCTGCCATGGTTTTCACCTGGGCAGGGAGGCATTCAAAAGAGATTCCCCCTGGAGGGCTTTTTAGACTCTAGCTAGGTCCAAACTCATAAATGTGGGTGAGTCAAGACAGTTTGTAGTTCAATATTATGATCAGACTAGTAAATTGTATCTAAAGTAATAAAAAATATTTTCCACTTTTTCTTCTCTCCCCCCTCCCCCTTTCTTTTTGAAGAGAAGACACTACTGCTAAGGGAAGGTGCAGAATGAAGACAGTTGGTATTCCTCCTCCTCCTCTCTTTCTTCCTATGGCAACCTGGTTCCATTCCTAACTTCCTACACCGCCCCGCTGTGGTCCACTGGGCCCTCCCTCGGTTAAAGCAGTTCAGTAGCTGTTGTTATTTCTGCAAGCTCCACACGTGTCTTTGCACTGTTATCTACCTACATCTCTTGCTCCCCATTAAGTCAACACCAAGTGCCTTAATAAAGGACTCCTTCTAATCTTTTGACCATTCAGGCATTCTGGTTTAAAAAAATCTGTGTTCTGTTACATTTTCAATGGTAACATAGGTATCCTTGGAGATTAGCAATGGCACTTCCGTAATCTGGTTGTGAGTCTGTCTGTCTCTGATTCAGTAGATCCAGGGCCCCGGGGCATGTGTACCTTGAAAAAGCCTCATGGCTCCTGTTCTACTGTCCTCTTTCCCCACCTCATCTCTGCTGGCTGTCTTTGTTTCTCTTTATCTCTGTCATGCGCATGTACACACACACACACACACACACACACACACACACACACACAGAGACTGACCTGGAAAAAGAAGAATTGGGCAGCCTCAGGAATATCTCACTGAGTGATACTCTGAGTCGCTGCCATTTGTGAAATTGGAAGGTTTCCTAGAATAACTGTTAAGAGCCTTTCTGGCTAAAAATTTTGAGTCAAACTCCTGATGGAAGCCATTGTAATGACAATGTAAAGTGTCTGAGATTTTACTTACCTTCACAGTTTACCTACCTGTGGGTAGAATAGAATTTTCTAAGTCCACATGATATTTTATGAATATTTTACTTTAAAGGTACAGCAATCATTTCCGTGTTGGTTACTCTAAAAGAACTGAGGGCACAGGGAAATGTGGCAAAATAAGCAGCCAGGCATCCTCAAACCACAATCCACCGACATTGCCCCCAGGTTAGGCCAAGGTCCCGACCTCTTATCTCACATGCTCCAGAGCTGTGCTGTCCCATATGGCAGCCACCAGCCACACTGAGCACTTGGAATATCCCAAGTCTGAACTGAGACTTGGTCTTAGTGTAAAATACACACTGGATTTCGAAGACTTAATGTGAGGTTAAGAAGGTAAAGTATCTCATTAAGAATCTGTCAAATTGATTGCATATCGAAATGATGATATTTGGGGCAAATTAGGTTAAATGAAGTATATTATTAAAACAAATTCTATTTCCTTTTTACTTTTAAAATTGTGGTTACACAAAAATTTAAATCACATGCATGGCTTGTGTCATGGCTTGCACTGTATTTCTCTTAGGCAGCCCTGCTCTGGAGTGCTTGACGGTGTATTTAGTGAACCTAGCTCTCCCCGCACAGCTGGTGATACTGTCTGAGGCAAGCCTAGCTCTGACCCGATTTATGTGCCTGCGCAAGAGTCACCCAGGGCTCCTTGAAGCTGTGGAATGAAATCTCAGCACTTCAGCTTTGCCTTCCAGGCTCTCAGAAGAGTTGGGTGGACTTGGAGCACAGGGGATCATGCTGTTTTCTGCACAGGCCCTGCTGTACCTATGTGCCTACAGTTCCCTCTTCCCAGCCTGCCTTTGGGATCCTCTCACTCCTCATGGCCCAGTTAGATGTCACCCTCCTCTCTGTTACACCATGCCTGATCACCCAGGACAGAGCTCACTCCCCCTGCCTTTGTCTTCTCAGTGCACTTTGCTAATACTTCCTTATAGATCCTGTCCACATTTTTCTTTCTTTTTTAAAACAATTTTTATTTTTTCAATTACAGTTGACATACAATATTATATCAGTTTCAGGTACACAACATAGCGATTAGACATTTATACAACTTACGAAGTGATTGCCCTGATAAGTCTAGAACCCATCTGACATCACTTATAGTTATTATAATATTATTGACTGTATTCCTTATGCTATATTTTACGTCCCCATGACTACTTTGGAACTACCAATTTGTACTTCTTAATCCCTTCCCCTTTTTCACCCACGCCCCCAACTCCCCTCCCATCTAGCAACCATCAAAATGTTCTCTGTATATATGAGTTTATTTCTGGTTTGTTTTTTTATCTTGTTCTTTAATTTTTTATTATTATATTTTTTGGGGGGTATTTCCCTGGCTGGGAATCGAACTCAGGCCATGGTGTTGAGACTGCCAAAGCCTAGTCACTACACCACCAGGGAACCCCTTTATATTGTTCTTTAGATTCCACATATAAGTAAAATCATATGGCATTTGTCTTTCTCTGTCTGACTTATTCCACTCAGCATAATACCCTCCAGGTCCACCCATGTTGTTGCAGATGGCGAGATGTCATTCTTTTTATGGCTGAGTAATATTCCATTGTATACATGTACCACCTTTTCTTTATCCGTTCGTCCATGATGGACACCCAGGTTGCCTCCATATCTTGGCTATCGTGAATAATGCTGCAAGGAATGTACAGATGGATGTACCTGTTCCTTTGCAGTCACATTGTTCTTTATGCCATGGGTTTTTTTATATACTGTCTGTCCTCAGTACCTTTTCTCCAGCCCCTACCCAGATTGAAACACCTAGAAGGCTGCTAATGAATCTCGATCATCTTCAATGACTGCCAGCACAACACGTAACAAAGAGCCAAAAAGCACGTGTGGAATTAAAGAATATGTTTTCCTAACTATCTCCCTGACTAGAGGCAAGAATATGTTCTGTCATATGGTTTAGAAAACACAGGCTAATAAGCAGCCCCTCATCCATCCCTTCTCTGCATAAAAATAACAATAAAACAAAGACAACCCTAACACATAAGAATGTTTACTTGTCCTCTGTGGTGGATGTTTCTCTCAGTGCTTCAATAAGGACAGCCTGTCTTATTCTCCATTGTTCTACAATAAACGGAAGTGGGTATCTTCCAGACCATGGGTGGGCAAACTATAGCCTATGAGCCAGATCTTTCCTGGTCCCTGTTTTTGTGAATAAAGTTTTACTGGAACACAGCCATGCCCGTTCATTTGTATATTACCTGTGGCTGCTTTCAGTCTGCAACAGAGTTGAGTAGGCTTAGAGAGACTGTCCCACAAATCGAAAGTATTTACTATCTTGCCCTTTACAGAATCCGCTTCTGGATGGGAAAGAAATCTTTTTGAAAAGTGGGGGAGGCTTAATTACTGTTTTAGTAACTCTGATAATTTACCTTCCATCTAGGATCTTGGGAAAGTGCTTTAGCTCAAATAATAGGAAATTAGTTCTCTTCCATCAGGATGTACTTACACTGGGCATTTGGAATAGCATCATGACCACAAAGGCTGTCTGGTAACAAGTTACTAAGGGAAATTTTAGCAATTCTTCCTAGAATAATGAGAAACTGTTGTAAAAATAGACAAAGGGTAAGGAATTCTGGATTTGCCTTTCAATTTTTAATAAGAATTTGCTTTAATACCTATAAAAGAATTATATTTAGGGTTAAATTAGATAATGCATAGATAAGTATCTTGTACTGTAAAATACTATGAAATGCAGGTATGGTTATTATTACTGGATATGAAAGAAGATACTTATAATCTAAAATTATATCAACTTCTCTGCAGGTATGTTAGGTTGCATCACTCTGTGATTCTGTCATTTCTCTCAAATTATAAACACAAATCTTTCATGTGTGGACTATAGAGATGAATGAAAAAAAAAAACCTAGTGAAAATACAAGTGCATGGAAAATATATTCCAGTCTGAAGACAAAAATAAATACAAACACTGGCCTTCTCGTCTATCACTTAAATGAATCCATAGAGCCCAAACAAAATTCAAAGGCTCTGAGTAATATTTGGCATTTTTTATGTAGTTATTTTTTGGTTGTCATGGAAACTGGCTTTTTTTTGGGCACGATCTCTAAGTATGACTGGTTTTTTTTTTTAAGCTTAGGAGAAGTGTTTCACTCTAATGGAGACACAACAAAGGATCTCACTGACATTTGGAAAGAAAAGCCAATAAAAATTGGGTAGGAAAACCATTTTCTGAACATTATTTGCCGTTCAGATTGCACCCCAAGGAAACAGATTTCATATCTTAATGTGAATTGTGCAAATGAGTATACAAAATGAAGAACTATGAGTATTCCTGTGTAACAATGAGAAAACACGGAGATGGTAACGCTGTGAGGCGGAAAAAAATTATTTAGTAGAAGAATCAATTTTGATCAGTGCAAACACTTCATGGAGAAACATTCCAGCTGGACCATGTAATAGCATTTATCAAAGGCTCACAATGAATGACTCAAGCCCCTCCACAGGCTTTACATGTATGGGTACATTTCACCTCCTCAGCAGCTCTGTGAGAGGTAGTATTTCTTTCATCTGAATTTCAGAGGAGGAAGGTGAGGGATAGTCTCTACTTATGTGCAATGTAAAGAAAGTTTATTAGAGCCCAGAGTGGGCCAAGAGCCAAGACTGGGTCAGAGCCCAGGTCCCCGTGTTTGCTCTGAAACCTTGGGTAAGCTGTGTCACCCCTCTCAGCTTCAGTGTTCTTGTGTGTAAAGCAGGATTGGCTCCATCATTCTCAAATAGTTGTTGTGAGGCCTGACTTAGATAATGCATCAAGAGTACTTGGGAAAGGCTGGACCACCTGGGAGGTTAAGGATTATTAATATATGGTAGGCATTACAAATATTAATTTTGACAAACAGCATTGTATACGTTATTGTATCATACAATGTTATATGAATACCAGCAACATAAATATACATATCCATATTAACATGATAAGACTAACATTATTTATATTGCATTATTAAGACCGTAATATTTTCCTAACAGAAATAGATGTTCAAAGGTGACGATGGGTTTCCTCAGGATGTGCTGAGTTCCCTGACATTGGTGGCATCTAACCTTAACTTGGAAGATACTTGGATGATGTATACACAAAAGGTGTGCGGTGGGACAGGGCAAGGGGTGAGCACTGAACAGGGATATGAATGACAAAGTTCCTAACTCCTTTCTACCCAAGACGTTTTCCTAATGAAACAATCATTGGGAAAATTTAATCCTAGTGGGGCAGGCTTACTCCAGACAGAAGGAAGGAGAATCATGACTACTTCACACTGTATTTCCCTGTTCTGTCCTAATTCTAGTCTGGCCTTTGCAAAATGCCAGTGTAAATTCTGCCAAGATAAAGATGGTGGTGACTGGGCCTTAGAAATCCAGGATTAAAAATCAGACAGCTCAGTCAAAGGCAAGGAGGGGTTATCAAATTCGAGAGGTTATCAAGGCAAGACAAGCTAACAAAAGCTTTGCTCTGGATTACCTGCATTGGAAGTTGCTGGAGGTCTAAGCTCACAGGAGGTTGGGATTTTCACGGGGCTAAGTAATACTCAAACAGGAGAGGTGAAGGAGCAAACAGCTGCCACTATAGGAAGGTCACTTGTAAGGGGCATTTTATACAACCTGGGGCAGTACAGAAGATTCTGATTTTACACTGCTTGCTTTTAGCCACTTACGCCTCCTGAAAAATAATACAAAAAGCAAGACATATTGCATCCCAAATTTGGGTGTGTAGCCACGCCTCCTGACACTTGTTTCTCTATTTCAAATTTGCATAATAATGGAAAGAAAAATTCTACCATTCTCTTGTCTTCTGCCTAAAGTTTGCAGGTTTTCCCAGAACTTCACATTTTTTAAAAGCACAGGCTTTGCAAGGCAAGGCATGAAAACAACCTCAGAGTCCACTGATGGATGAATGGATAAAGAAAATGTAGCATATATGAGGGTTATCTGGAAAGTATCCAGCCATATAATATAAAAAATAGAGGCATTTATGGCTGGATTTTTTCTGGGCAGCCCTCATTATATGTAATGGAATATTACTCGGCCATTAAAAGGAAGGAAATTCTGCCATTTGTGACAACATGGATGAATGCTGAGGGCATTATTGCTAAGTCAAATTAAGTCAGAGAAAGACAAATGCTCATGTATATGTGGAATCTAAAAAAAATATCGCATAAAAACAGAGACAAAATTTGTTGTTGCCAGAGGTAGAAGGTAGGGGGTGGAGAAAATGGGTAAAGTGTCAAAAGCTACAAATTTCCAGTTATGATGAATAAGTCCCAGGGATGTAAGGTACCAAGTGGTGACTATAGCTAATGATATTTGAAAGTTCCAAAGATAGTAGATTTTAAAAGTTCTCATCACAAGAAAAAATATTTTTAACTCTATGTGATGATGAATGTTAACTACACTTATTGTGGTTATCATTTTGCAATATACACATGTATCAAGTCACTATGTTGTACAACTTAAATTGATACGATGTTATATGGCAATTATATCTCAATAAAACTGGGAGGAAAACATATTTCAAAAAATAAAAGCATCGATTTTGGTGAAGGGAGAAGGAGAGTTGAAGAACCAGTTCTGCCACTTGCTAGCATGTGAATCTGCATGAATTTCTTTACCTCATCGAGCCTGTTTCCTCATCTGTAAAGTGGAGATAACAGCAGTGCCTACCCCAGAGGGTGGGTGAGGAGGAAATCAGATAATGAATTAAAGGTACCTAACCTGCTTGACACGAACTAACTGCTCAAAGATGAACTCGCATCCATATACCTTTATGAAGCAAACACTATTACTCCATTTGACAGACAAAAAAAGGAAAACACGGAGAAATTTTATACCCTGCCCAGGATCACTTAGGTACTAAGTAAAAGAGCTGGGATTACATCAGGAGAAAATGTGCTTATGACAGTGTGTGACAGTAAACATTCAGTTAAATAAATGTAGCTACAGGAGACTCTCTGTTAACGGAACTGAAGCAACCAGCGCTCTCAAGCAACTGGCAATTTTTTGCCCGATGCTTGAGATTTTGCCAGTTGCTCGAGTTCCAGTTAATGGAGAATCTACTTACATTTATCCAGCATCCACCAATCCCCATGGGTGCCGGTTAACTGAGTCTACTGTATTTCTATGATCAGCCCAAAGCATTTATGACCCTGCTCTCCACACAATGTGTTCTGTAAATGTCAACGCGATGATTTGCCTTTCTGGAAAAATAAGTAACGCCCTGTTGCCCCACAGGTTCCCATTCTCTAATGAGTCTACTCCCAGTAGCTAACTTGTCATTCTATCATCCAAATTGAGAGTGTGAATTCACATCTTGGCATTGTTTCTCTCTGAAAGCCTGGGTCGTTGGAAACACCGTCATGTTAATTTTAGTAAAACTGCTCCATGACTTGTTTGCCCTCTAAATGCCCTTGGTTCTTCAGGGAAGGCTGCTGACAGGTGGTGAGGACTGTAATTAACTACCAAGGAGAGGGAGGCAGGGAGGCGGCCTGCAGAGGGGAGCGGAAGAGGCTGGTCTGGGGGACGGGTGACCACGCTGACCTTCCTGACTGAGACCCCAGTGCCAGGCCCAGGGTGAACAGGCAGCCCTGCCCAGGCTCACGGTACCCTTTTTAAAAGACTTGAATGTGTGGGGAACTGGTGGGGTCCTCAGGGGCCCTGCCTCTTTGGAATCTCATAAGTTTGTTTCTCTGTCAATCAGTACAGTTAATGGTTCCCAGTCCCCAGGCCAACAGGCTCCCTCCTATGAGTGTAGTTTGCTGTCCTGTTCTTACTACAATTAAAGGAGTCTGCCTTTCTTGAAATGTAATGAGTTGCCCCAGGAAAAGTTACAACCAATGAAATGTTCCTAGGCATCGGGACCTGAGAGGAATCTTAGGGCAAAGGTGGAGGACTGTAGGGGCATCTCCTGGACTGTTGGGTTAGAATTGCCAGTCCTGGTCCTCGCCACACCTACTTTTATCAGAATCCTTCGATTGTAGGCCCAGGGTTCTCCATTTTTAGTAAGTTCCCCCAGGTTATCTAGTGCACGGTCATGCCTGAGAAACGCAGCCACGGAGAAACAAATTCAGCCGCCTGATTACACATGGAGACACAGACACTTGAGTTTGTCCCCGAGGAGAGAGACAGACAAGGCCATGGTCTTCTGACTCTCAAACAAATGTCTGTTGTTTTGTTTGCTATTGTTGTTGTTGTTTTGTTTTTAAACATCATGTTCCTTTTAGCTTCAATGAAATGAAAAAAATATTTCCTTCACAAACTTTACCTTGGAGTCTGTTTATCCAAGGTTAAGGTTTGGCTGAGACAAGAGGCAAAGGACTTCGGCAGATTTATTATGGCTAAAACCAGGAGAAACAGATTTTGGGAGGAAAATAACTCATTAAAGTTTAATAGTAATGTCAAGGAAGAAGAGATAGATAAAACAGAATGTGGATATTTAGTTATCGGTGGGATATATAGATTGATTAAGAACATTTTCTTACTCTACAAAGAATTATCTAGATAAGGCCACTTAGTGCCAACCTGGTTGTCTCCGTTTGCGGGGAGGACAAAGGTCTCATGTACATCCGATATGTCAAAATGTTCTGCTATCTATGACCCTATTTAATATCCGTGGCATCCTGGTGAGATAAGTGTTAGCAAATCCATTGGAGAGATGAGATTCAGAGAAGTAAAGAGACTTTCCTAAGTCTAGTTAGCAACTGATTGAGGTGCAGAGCGTATTAGGAAGAATATTGCCACTAATAATGGGAGACCTTCCTACGTGCCCGGAAGCTCTCTGAGCCTTAACATGAATTTTCTCATTTAATCCCCATAACTACGTTATGTACTTGTATAATTTAAACCTCATCACAGCTCCGTGAGACAATAGTATGCTATCACACTAATGAAGAAACCAACGTGTAAGGAATGAATCACCTTTCATTCATTCCTTGACTAATTTACTAAACACGCAAGGGCTGTCCAGAAAGTATCCAGCCATGTACTATGACAATGTTATATTGACAACGGCTGGATATTTTAGCAGACAGTCCTCATATGTTGAGCTTTTCTGTTCTGGATATTTATTTGGGCTCTAGAGATATAAAGGTGTAAGGTAAGCCTGGGCTTACATTTGACTGGGGAGAGGTAAGTAAATAGAGTACATATGTCATTTTCTAGGAAATGAATCAAGGAGTCAGGCTGTGGGGAGTAACTGGGCACACGACAGGTTCTGTGTTGGAGACTACGGTCAGATGAAGGGTACTGCAGCCCACACCTGAAGGAGGTGACAAGGAAGACCAGGAGCAAAGTGGGATCGGCCTCTCTCTGGACCCAGCAAAGAGGCTGGAGCAGGGTGACTGATGGGGAGAGCAGTGGGCGATGAGTCGAGGAAAGAGCTGGAGGGAATACCTTGTCGTGGTGGAAAAATCCTACTCTACAACAGGCAGGGAGCCATGGAAGGGTGTTGGGCAGTGCAATGATGGATGTTCAGAAAGACTGCTCTAGATGCCATAAGGGGAATCCCCTAGAGGGCAATGGTGGAATCTGCCCAAGGTCACACAACTATTAAGTCTCTGGGAAGGTAGTGGTGGTGGGGTTAATTGCCTCCATTTTCATTATCTGGTTTGCTGAACAGGCTTCCTGAGGAGACACGCATCAGCCTCCTGGGCATGTGAGTATCACTTTCTGGATGTCCTGTGCTCAGCGGGCTCCTGCCACACCCAAAGAATCTCTATAGTACAGGGGTTGTTGCTCTCTGGCAACTGGGGAAAAGGAGCCCACTGAGGGGGGCGTCAGGCAGAACTGGGCCAGAGCCACTCTCCAGGCTGTGGCCTCGGGGAGCCTCACTCACCTTGGACTTCTCCTGATGCAGCTCTATCTGGATGTCTGTGAGCTTGGTCCTGAGGTCTTCGTTGGCAGCTTGAAGGGCGACAATGAGTGCCTCGGGCTTCTCGCCCTTATTTCGCCCTTTCTTGGACATGGTTCCTTTCTAAGTGGAGTCTGTTGGTTTTTAATTCCTTTCAAACAGGTGCCGCCATGGTAGTACTGCTTCTTAGCCTGGAGTGTGATGTTTCAGCATCTACTGTGTGGTGCTCCTTGGTAAGGTCTCCTCAGCTGCTGCCCTGGAAGCCCTGAGAACGGGCAGAGACAGTGTTACTGCTGTGGAAAAGACCTTGGCAGTGACAGCCACTCTTCCCGAAAGCTGCCTCTGAGAGCCCCCTCTTGAGTATCTCCAGTATCTCCCGTGCACTGTGCATGTGAATTCCCAGAGATCTCTCCAAAGGGCTAGTCCGATCACGTCGGGGCCCTGCGTAAAACCCTGCAAAGACCCATGAGTATACGAGTATATCTTCCACATCTCGGAGTGCTCCTTATGCCTACACCTGCCCATGCTCCCTGCCTTTCCCTTCCATTTCACTCACTGACACTCTAGCCATGAGGATTGCCTTTTAATTTTTTGATTCTTTTTCTCTTGCCTAAAGAACTTTTCCTCCTGAATTCATTTTTCTCCATCCTCTGCCCAGCCTCCTCACATGGTCCTCCCTATGTCCTCATCCTTAGGCCCTGCCACACACACACTGTAGTGTGACCAGCTGTTAGGAGTCCTTCGGGTCTCAGCATCCACCTCAGTTCTTCCTGGAAACATCCCCAAGGTTCTTACGTGCCCTGATGGGTTTAACTTTGGTCACCTCTATGAAACGGCAAACTTGGTGACCGCAGGAATGTGTTGTTCCTTGCCTCTCAAAATTCATCATTAAGGCCTGAGACCTACCAGGGACTTAATTAGCATTTGTGAAAGGAAGTCACCAATGTGATGACATCATGATTGCCCCATAAAAAGCCCTAACTTTCAGAAAATCTATTATTATTCAGAGCAATGTCAGAGTTTACTGCCTATGTTTTCTTCTAAGTGTTTCACGGTTTGGGGTCTTGCACTTAAGTCTTTAATCCATTTTGAGTTTATTCTTGTACATGGTATAAGAAGGTGGGCTAGTTTCATGTTTTTGCATGCATCTGTCCAGTTTTCCCAACCCCACTGACTGAATAGACTTTCTTTACCCTATTGTATATTCCCGCCTCCTTTGTCACAGATTAAATGACCACATGGGTGTGGGTTTATTCCTGGGCTCTCTATGTGTCTGCTTTTATGCACCTGTTTTCATGCCAGCACCACGATGTTTTGATTACTAAACAGAGGAATCACTGCATAAATTATATAAATGTCTGACCATTATGCTATACACCTGAAACTAATAGAAATTAATATTGAATGTCAACTGTAACTAAAAAAAATTAACAAATAATGATAAAATAATCAGCTATATGAAGACCTAGAATTCTTCAGTGGATACTGAAGAGAAATGATACGGGGTTAATTGGGTCACTCACTTATTTATTCAGTCACATTTGTTAGACTTCCTGCTATGTACTGTGGTAGGTCCAATATGTCAAAATTAAAAATAAGTTAAGAGTTCCAATGCAAAAACCAAAACCAAAACCAACCAAACAAACAAAAAACCCTCAACAAAACCTCTACTCTATTATCTATGTATGTATCTATGTATCCATCTATCTGTGTGTCTTGGTCGTTATCATGCATCTGATAACTGCCTTAACAAAAATAAACCCGCTGTTTCAGAAGTTAAGACTTCCCCTGATGGGGTGAGTGAGGAGGGTTCACTGAAGAAGGTGGCACAGGCCTGGAACTTGAGGAGCGAGGAGGGTGTTAACAGGCTCGGAGAGACAACTGAGGCGTCCTGGGTGAAAGAATGGTGGGAGCTGAGAAACAGTAGAGAAAGCACAGTAACTATTTTGTGGGAAAAACAGGGGCCTGATTGATCACAACCCAGCATTTGTTGATAGGCACGAATGCTGGAAATATTACCTGGAAATTGTAGATCATGGGAGACCTGGAATGCCAACCTTGGAATTCTGGAATCATTTTTTTTCCCAGTAAGCTGTGGGGAAGCTGTTGGCAGGTGGATGGCCTAACAGAGCCACCCTTCAGTGTGGCTATTCTGCTGGAGGGGCGGCGAGAGAATGGGGGCAGGGGGGAGTGGACGGAAGGCTCCCGAACTGGCTCAGATGAAGGATAATGAAGGCCTAATCAGAACAGTAGCAAGAGGAGAGAATTCTTCCATGCTTCATAGGAACAAAGAGGTGAGAAAACTATGAAGATGACACTGTTCAAGTCAATGGGAAAAACATGACAAGATTGTAGAAGCAGCTTCCCATGCAACCTTTCAGAAAACTGTGTGTTGTGTACGTGGATGTGCTTCAGTCCAGGACTCAGAGGAATCCCTACTGGTCACCCGCACGCTCCAGCAGCTGTTGCTATCTCATAACCCCCGGAATTCAGCCCTGGGGACCACACTGGGATCCCGGGCTTTCTGCCATCCCTTCATGAGCACTGGGGCCATGACTTTTGGAGTGTGTCCCCAAGGAAAGGGGACAGGGAAAGGCTAGGGAATAAAGAGTATCAGCCTGTCTCTAGCAGTCATGGATTCGTCCACTGGTATGCCACCCGAAACTAGATGATGGACGTGTCCTTCACGCTCGTTTTGCAAGTGTGACCCAATCCTTAAAGCGCACGGCTGGGAGACTTCTCACAGGCACCAACCGCTCTTAGCTTTTAGAATTAAAAAGAATTCAACAGCATTATTGTATGACAGACACCACTAGTTAACAGGTAAGACAGGTACTGGGTGAGGAAACTTAGGCGTGTGTGCAACAGGTTTGTCTTCTGGTTGATCAGTAATGGTCACTGGTCCCCAGAGCTTCCCTGGCGTTACCTCCACAGGCCCCACCTACAGGGGTAGGCCTCGCAGTTCTACAGCCACACGCCTGAGCGTCCCCCAACCTGGGCTCATATAGCCCACTGCTTACTTACCCTCTACGTGGACACCTGACTGGCATTTCAAACCTACTCTAATGAATACAGTCTTCATTGCTAGTGCATCAACACCGCATCCTGCACGAGTGTTCCCATACCAGTAAATGGCAGCTCTGAGGCGCAGTGTTCTAGATGTAAGCTTCCAAGTCCTCGTTTCCTCTTTTACCCCTCACTCTTCCTGTGTGTTTGACCTCTAGGATACGGCTCACTTCGGTCAGCTTGTCTCAAATCCCGCACGTGGAGCCGCGGCACAGGCCCTTCACGGCCTTACCTCGCTGTCCCGAATGCACAACGGACGTTTCTATTTGGGGATGCAGGAATGGTGAAGCAAGAGCGTCCTAAAAGCTCTGAGTCACACATTTGCCTGATGTGTTTAGAGAAAGTTGTGACTAGAGAGACGACAACCTGAGGCTAGCATTCAGAGGTTCCTGCGTGATCGATGACTAGATTTAGTTGATAATGATCAGATGTCATTAGGTAGAAATGAAGAACCATGGTGGCATTTAAGTGTAATAAGAAAAGCTTCTGGGGACTGAGTGCCATGAATCTGTCCCTGGATTAAGTTGCACTTCACATACTGCTCTTGCTTCATCCTCACTAAAACTAGGAATGAAATGAATGATTCACAGAGGATGAAGCAACTTGCTGCAGATGACTACTTAAGGCCCAGATGCAAATCCAAGCAGCCTGAGACTGAGAACCCAAGCTGCCATCCCTGGGCTGCACTGCCTCGCAGGGGTGTGTTAGAGGAGTGACTGGCAGTGTAACGGAAGGTGAGGTACTGGGGAGGGAGCGACTGGAGGCAGGAAGCAGTCAGGCTGCTGCAAAGGTCCAGGCGAGAAGACATGCAGCCCTGAACCAGGCCAGGGCCACGGGGAGGAAAACAGAGGTGGCCACTCTGACACATGGGACTTTATAGAATCACGTCCTACTTTATACATTGAACCGGCATTCTCTGTCACCGTAAGTAATGATTATGAGCTCTCTGACAATGCTTGCAACAAAAAGGTGCAAAGCAACAGTCATATTTTACATTGAATTCATAATCCTTTCCAAAAAAGTATATATGCTTTACTTCATATAGATATATATAATATATCTATATCTATATCTATATCTATATATCTATATCTATCTATATATATATATATATATATCTAAGCTTGGGAATTATTTTGAACTTAGTCCTGTAAAAGCTGGAGAAAAGAAAAGGATTAAAATGTTAGAAACCTGTTCAGGAGAGAAAAAAGGCACCACAGAAAGCTACCGGTACACAATTTATGGGTACCTTAAGGCGAGCAGCTGTCGGTAAGCACGGTCCTATATCCTCCTCTGGGCGAGGGGAAATTTCCACAGGCTCTTCCGGCTGTGACCGGTGCCTGGTAATCTCACGGCTCTCACGCACGAGGGCTGTCCGGAAAAACAATCCGGCCACGAATGCCTCTATTTTTCATATGACATGGATGGATAGTGGCCGAACAGCCCTCGCATAATTTCACTACAATGTTTTTGTCTTCTTGTGCTGCCTTTTATTTTTCTTTTTGGACAGCTTTTTTGAGACATAATTCACATATAAAATTTACACTTTTAAAGTGTATAATTCAGTGGTTTTAGCATATTGACAAGGTTGTACAACCATCACCACAATCGGTTCTAGAACTCTGTGATTCATCACCCCCAAAAGAAACCCCCATACTTGTCAGCAGTCATTTCCTGTCCCTACCAAACTCTCCCAGCCCTAGGCAATCACTAATCTTATTTTTTTGTCTTTATAAATTGGCCTAGTCTGGATATTTTGCATTAAATGGAATCACATACTATGTGTTTTTTTGTGTAACTGGTTTCTTCCACATTAGCTTAATATTTTCAAGCCTCATCCATGTTATAGCATGCATTGATATCTCTTGCTAGTGCTGAATAATATTGTGCCGTACAGTGAAAACTGCACTTTACTTATCCATGCATCAGTTCATGAACACTCATCTGCCTTTGCTTAAGAGGCCTGAGGTCAGCCTTCTAGAGGAGCTGCCAGCCATGAAGAGGGACACTAGCCCTTTACAGAGTGTGTTTGAGAGCATGAGGGGGCTGATGCAGACGGGAGGTTTCTGGACAGTCCTATGAGCCCTTGTCACTGGTAATGAACAATGTAGCAGATGATCTGGAGTGGGGATAAAAGCCTGTTCAACTAAGGGCCACCACAACATAAAAAAACTCGGATCAATTTTAAGTGAGCCCTAAAGTTTCCAACTCTTAGCTGCATGGGTAGGCAGTGCGGTAGTTCCAGGCACCAATGTTAGGGACCAAAGGTGTGAATTTTAGCTTAGCCTTCCGATTCCACCCTGTCCTTAATCGGGTACCTCTCACAGCTAATAAAGCTGAGTTTTTCTTTAATCAAGTTCCTGATAAAGATATCAGAAAATGTAGAGATAGCTTCTCAGGAGCTCTTGCATTTTAAAACATGCATCATTGTTTAAGAAAAAACTTTAATGCAGGAATGGATTATCAATGAAAGAATTACAGCCATCATTCATTCATTCATTCATTCAAACGCTTATCAAGGAGGAAATATAATGAAGCACTGAGAGTAGATCTTCCCAAGTCTTTGGTCTGGTGGTGTTAAAATCTACTGGAGAACATCACGGATTGTGGAGCCCAAGCTTGGAGAATTTTGATGTAGTACTTGCCAGGTGGTTTTGATGAATGAGCAGTTGTGAGAACTGGTTAAGAGCATGGGCTATGGAGTCACACAGACCTGAGTTTAAGCCCCACCTCTTTGTTTAGTAGATATGGACCTTGGATAACTGCTTAGTTCTCTGGGCCTCAATATTCCTGTCTCTGAAATGGGGGCAAGGAAAATGGGGATATATAGTACTATGGAACTGGACTGTTGACAATTTCATGAAAGAACGTAAGTGGTTGTCTCACATAGCTCATGACACGTGAGAATTACCATTTATTGAGTGCTTTGTATTTCTACTATAATCTGTAAATGCTTAAAATGAGTTAAGAATGATAGGGGTTACGTAAAAATAAATATTCAAGGACCACACCTACCGAAGGCATCAAATACTAAAAAAAAAAAAAATCTGTTCTCTCTTCTGTCTTTTTCTTTTTAGTATTTATTTGTAGAGTGTTTTAAGTTCATAGAAAAATTGAGTGGCGGGAACACAGAGTTCCTACGAGCGTCCCTCTCGGGCACACGCACATCTCCCATTATGAACATCCCGCGTTGGAGTGGTACGTCTGTAACCACTGATGAGCTTGCACTGACACGTCATCATCACCCCAAGTCGCAGGTTACACTGGGGTCACTCATGATGTACATTCTATGGGTTTGTGCAAAATAACACAGATCCGTCCTTACAGCATCATACAGAGTAGCTGCACTGTCCTAAAAATCCTCTGTGCTCCGTCTAGTCATCCCACCTCCCCCCTATTTAGTGTTATTTTTGTCATGATGTTTCATGTATTTAGGTCTGACTTCTGCCACCAGATGATGAGCTTTTGAAATCCAGGTATCTTTTCATCACTCACAGTGACTCAGTACATAATGGGCCTCAACGGATCTGGAATGATTTTATTTTCATTCTTTTTTTTCAATTACAGTGGACATTCAACATTATTTTATATTAGTTTCAGGTGTACAGCCTAGTGGTTAGCCATTCACATAACTTACGAAGCGATTCCCCGGTAAGTCCAGTACCCACGTGGCACCACATACAGTTATTACAACATTATGGACTGTATTTCTTAAGCTGTACTTTACCTCCCAGTGACTATTTTGCAACTACCAGCCTGTACTTTTTAATCCCCTCACCTTTCTCACCCAGCCCCCCAACCCCCCTCCCACCTGGCAACCATCAGTTTGCTCCTCGTGTCCATGAATCTGTTTCTGGTTGTTCGCCTGTAAAAAAGCTGCTCTTATTCTTGGTTCTCTACAGATGGATTTAGGCTTTGGCATAAAACCCGGTGAGAGAGGGGAGTGACAGTAACACGAGCAGAGGAGGCCTCTTCCTCGTCGTGCTTTCTCCTGGCCCGCCACTTCTGAAGACTCTAAGCAGGATGCTGCATTTGCCATGACCTTGAGATCACCTACTCCCAGGTGTAGTCCTTTCATGGCTCTTAGTGTTTAGGGAATATCAGTGTCTATTCTTTATGACAAAATGTCCAGGTTTTAAAATTCCTGTGCAGCATTTTTCTAAGACACAAGATTAAAGTAAAAAAATTAGAAACATTTATTCAATCAACTTATAAGTATTTAAATATGATGAATCTATGCTATTGACCATGGATTATAATCCTGGCTGTGTAGTCTGTCCAGGAAAGTAACAATATCCTAGAAATTCTAATATTTTGATGCCCAACTATATTTTCTACTGGCTCTCACATCCTAAAATGCCACACAATTCTTGGTCAGAAATGTGGCCACATATTTGGTCAAGGAAATCTGGGCACTGTTTACTGGGCACTGTTCTTGGCTTTTCATAGAGTTGGAAAGTGTCATAACCATCGTGCTGACCTCTATTGGCTTTCAGCCCATAAAAGGAAACAAACATCCATAAAGAGAAAACATTACGGAAAGAAGCGAACGATCTGGTTGGTAAATGCCACAGCTTACAACAGACTAGTAATCATGGAGACCTGACAGAGAAGGTGACACATGAGCGGAGTCTGAATAATGCTGCCTACCTTAGTGGTTCTTACTCCACGCCAGGAACTGTGCAAAGGTACCCTAACTTGTTCAACTATTCCAATGAACACTTTCAGATATTTACTCTTACTATTTTTTAGACAGGGAAATCGAGGGTTAGAGAGGTTAATTGACTTGAAGAAAAATTGCACAGCTGTGAAATGGCAGAGCTGCAGCTCAAATACACATGAGTCTCTAAAGCTTCTTAACTATAATAATGCTTTCTTGAAGGAAGGGCAGGAGTCAGGTCTGGTTGCGAGCGGGCTAAAGAGATGGCAAAGGCATGAAAATGTCAGCTGACGGCTTGCAAAACAGAATGGTGGAGGGTCATGGTTAAGAGAATGAAACCTGAAATCAGAAAACCTGCTTTGAATCAAAGTTCCCAGCTAATATATACTTGAGAAATTACTTAAAATCTCAAAGTGTCTGATTCCTTATTGTAAAGTTGGAAAGGGGATGTATTTGCCTCACTGAGGTCTTGCAAGAAATAAAAGAGCTAAAGTGTGTCAAATGATCAGCCAGTTATTATTACTATCATTATTATTATTTTTCTAGGACCTAATTATCCACCAAAAGTCAGCTCAAATTTTAAGGAAAGGAGAAACATATTTATCACCCATTTGTGTTAAAGAGACAAGTCAGGAAAAGCACAGCGATCCCTGGAAAGACGAAAGGATTTCATGCTTTTGGGGAAATAAAACCTGAACTGATAAGATCAGTATTCCTAGGAATCCAGGCTTTGTAGTTGGTTCTGCCCTAAGCTATAAGCTAAATAAAGTCATTATGAATCTTCAAGTTTCCAATAAGGCTGTTGCCTCTGAGTTATGATTTGAAAAGCAACTGTAATATAAAAGAGCTAGTGTTCATATTCATGAAGCTAAATGCTGCGACACTTCTCCATAATTAATATTTGGAGATGTCCACTCTACCAAAGCCTGCTTGTTTCTTTAAGCCTTTCCCCTCTTCTTTTCCGAAGATGATGCTTTAGAGTCAGATGTCATTAGTATCTACAATGAATGAATTACACTTACTTATTTCATGCCTGGTGACCTGAGGAGACATATTATCATTTCTGAAATCCTTCTCTATGCAGGAAAAAAACGTCTCACTGTGGATTCATGAACTTGACAATGCAATTTAACACAAAGGAAGGGGGCTGCTGTGTAAGCCAGTCCAACCCTGGAATTCTAGTTTTCCTATACAAAAAGAAGGTGGTGGTGTGGCTGTGGGATCAGAAGGCTTCTAATCCCTTACACATCTGTGAGAAGAACATGAATCTGAAATGCTGATGTTCAGCATGGTAGTGAGTGATTATGCATCTTGAGGACTGTAAGGTGCTGGGCTTGTATGTCCCTTTATGTTTGCTTTTCTCTCCTGAATTGCTCTATTTATCACTTAATAATACCAGCAATTACCATCATTATAAATTATTTAAAGTCAACATGTTAAGTTTTTCGTATGAAAGAATGTTATATAAGAACACAACCGAAACTTTATGACTCCTGATGAATTTGTTTTCAGATCTCAGCTTTAAAACTCCACATCAGAAATACACTGCATAAAGTCTACAGTAAGAGATCTCTCGGCACATGCACAGGAGATGTCTAACTTCTTTCAGGGGGGCTGTCAGGAAGGCATGGTGATGTATAAGTTGAGATCCAAAGCAGGCAGGATTTACCCAGAACTGATCGGCTCTGCAGACCCTTGTCTTCACTCACATAGTTCCTTGTTTGGCTTCTAATTCCCTTCCTCAACCCCCTAGTGAGTCCCTCTGACTTATCTTTTAGTCTGTATTTCCCTCCATACCTCTTCCCCATGACGTTTTCAGTTGGAAGACACTTCTTACAGTATTCATCACTCATTCAACTTATTCATTCATCGATTTATAATTATTTATGAAACATCTGGAGGGTGCTAAACAAGAGAGACAGGGCCCTGTCCTTCCCAGACAAGGGACCAGCAATTTCATACAGTGTGGTAACTGCAAATATCACAGGTGATAAGGAGCATAGGAGTCCTGGTGGGTCAGGAAAGCCATATAACAGAGATCTGTGAGAGGAGGAGGAATTAGCCAGCAAAAGGTTGGAGGGGGAACAAAGAATATTCTAGGTAGAGGGAGTACTGAGTAGGAAGGTCTAGAGGCAAAACCAAATATGAAGAATACTCTGGAGAAAAATACAGACAAGAGCTTGGTGAGTGAATAGGAAAAGGGTAAAAGATAAGGCTGGAGAGACAGGAAGCACCTGTTAGAGACCAGCATAAACGATGTTCAAGGACATGGACTTCACCCCGACAGAAGTGTGTAGTCACCAAAGGGTTTCACAGAGAGGAGTGACTCGATCACATTTTGGTTTTAGTAACAGTCCTCTGGCAACAGAAGTTAGAATTGGCTACAGATGCAGAAAGAACAGGTAGGAGGCTGTGGCCATGCCTATTTGTATTATAGTTATGCTTCAGGTAAATGACTGAGTCCTATTTAAAGTTAAAACTGAGTTTTATTCATCTTTTTTACTCATAGTACCTGTCACAATGACCACCATGAAGTTCAACTTAATTAACATTGATCCAGATCCAATGAAAGTACTAAGGTTGAGAGACATATTTCACAATCTCTTCAAAGGTCATTTATAATAAGGTTTATTACAGGAAATTTATTTTGTAGGAGGCCCTGGAATGATTGTTTTGATATCAGGCAAAAGTTAAAGCTTGGTGTAACAGTTCAACAAACAACAAAATTAAATGAATTTTTATTTAAGCCGAATGTTGAGATTTCATAATCCTTGCTGCTATCCATCATACTCCGAAGTTTAATCTCACTCCTAGGCACTGAGTAAATCATCTTGCATTATATTCTTTTGTCTGGATTTATTTATTTTTTTTTAAATTCATTTTTATTGTTAGACTTATTGGGGTGACATCTGTTAGCAAGGATTACATAGGTTTCAGGCATACAATTCTACAGTGCATTGTCAACTTGATGTATAATAAGTTCACCATCTAATGTGACTTCTCTTTCCATCTTTTGTCTGGATTTAGAAGGCTTTCATAAGCATGAGTTTAGCAAAGTCAATCTCTCAGTGCTCTGTGTATTCTTATTTGCATTGAAATCTTTCTGGATTTCAATGAGAAGCACCAACTTCACTGGGCAGGAGGGGGAACTCTCAAGCACAGCAGGAAACAATGATGTATTATTCAAAGTCAGACAGAGCAAGAAAAGTTCATCAGAGCCCCTGCCTAAAGTAGGCATTTGCTCTGTATGTACACTGTGATGGAAAGCAAACTGACACATAAAGTTAAAGAAAACTTTAACCCAAATCATTTGAGGGAGTGGTCTTCAGATAATTATATGAGGACTGTCTGGAAAAAATCCAGTCACAAATGTCTCTATTTTCACATGACATGGCTGGAAACTTTCTGGACAGCCCTCGTACTTATAAGTGACACCAAGCTTTTCTATTTTAGGGTTAAGTGAAACATAGATAACCTACTCCTTGGTGATTGTTTTCAAAGATCTTGAATTAGAAGGAAAAAAAACTATCATAAAGATACCTTTGCATTGTCCCACATGAGCAGAAATTTCTATATATAAGGTGTGAATAATGTGTACCTGCCCTTTAAAAAAAGGCAGAACAATTTCTGTATTAAGACTTATACTGATTAATAGTAAGTAAAAGCACATAAAGTGTGAACAAAATAACTTCTGGATATACTCTATAGTTCTGTTACAAAGAACCGCATTTAATTTCCTACACTCTATTAAAAGAAACCAGCTATCAATATTTTCCATATGTTACAATGTGGTATAATGCAGTCTAATAAATTACAGAATATAGATTACTCCTTATTTAACATTTAGGATTCTGTTTAGCTACATTATTATTATTATTATTATTATTATTATTATAATATTATTATTTGATGGGATCTTTGAAGCAAGACTATGAGGGTGACTAACGGAAAGTAGTCAACCTAATAAGCCAATGTGGGCCATACACTATAGGAAACTCATTTTTAAAAAAACAGATCAACAACTATGTCTTCAACCATAATTACGTGCAAGGTATTATGTTAGAGCTGAAGATGATAGGATATGTATCCACCGAACAAAGCTGCATATGCACAAACGACATGCCAAAGAAGTGGTGAGCACGCATGAGCACTCATGTGTGTGTGTGCGCGCGCGCGCACACACACACACACACACACTCACACAAGCGAGAGGAAGAATAGTATGTCGGCAAGGATTATGTCTGTCTGGCTCCTTTGTGCCTAGTACAGTACCTGGTGCAAAGGAGATACTGAATAAGTACTTCTTCTATTTTAATTTTTAAAAATAAACATTTATGAATAAACAAATGATTTCACCAAAAGAGAGGGCCTTCCTCATGTTTAAGGTTGGGAGAGATCAAGGAAAGGCAAGTAGGTAGGACAAGTGGAAGGTAAGTGCAAGGACCAGGTTGCAGGTCACAAGTCTGGTATGGAAGGTTCATTATAGGAAACTAATGGATGTACAGTTAGAACAATAAGGTAAGGGTAAATCATGCATGTCCTGACTGTCTACATACTGATTTTACATCTTGTTTAATAATTACCAGGAATCTGATAAACATTTTTAGGAGGCATGATCCAATTTTTTTTAAAGCAAGATTAACCTTGAAGTTATGTGCAGGGTAGAATGAAACAGATAGAAACTAGAGGTTAAAGGTCCAATAGGAATCCATTAATGTTCAGATATAAAGAGATGAAGTTTGGATTATGATGGAGGGTAGGAGAGTTTTTTTCTCCCCTAAGCTAAAGGAACTTTTATTCATCTCACCATCATCATTTTCTTCATCACCATTCAATATCTTCTCTTTACTGAGCACCTGGTATAATGTAGTCTTTTATGTCCATGCTCCATTTCAGATTTCAAAAAGGACTGTGAGATATAGGCAGTTACAATTCCCTATTTATAAATGAGAGACCTGAGTTGACTGGAGTCCAATTCTATCACTCAAACTCACTGAGGTAAATGGCATAGTGAAAATGTGTTTGAGCCAGAAGCCTCTATAAACTTAAACTACAACACTTTTCTCCAGCTGGTCTGCGATGTGTGAAGAGTTCATATAATGTGCAGATTGTTGGAAAGGGATGAAAGAGACAAGGAAAGGTCAAAGATGACACCCAGTTCTGTGCATGGGACACTGGAAGAATGTAGGTACCATCTACAAACTCATTAAGGAGCCCTATGTGTGCATAGAAATAACAAGAGCTAATATTTCAGGGGTGTTAATATGAGCCAGGAACTATGCTAAATAATACATGCTAATTTTTTCCATTTAATTCACAACACTATAAATATTTAGAGATAAGGAAAAATAAATATACATTACGCAAAATTATGTGGATGATACATAGCAAAGTCAGGACATAACATGGACAGTTTTTACTCAAGCTTCTAAACCCAGTGACTGTGCTATACCAGAAAACTCCAGTTTGTTTTTGGAGAAATCACAGTTCAGGGAGAGCAGTACCATCCTTTTATTATGGACTGATTGATTGATTGATTTACCTTTAAAAAAAATTTTATTCCACAACTTTTTTTTTTTTTTTGCTTTTTGGTATGTGGGTAGCTCCCTGGCTGGGAATCGAACCCAGGCCGCAGCACTGACAGCGCCAGCGCCGAAGCCATAAGCCACTACACCATCAGGGAACTCCCCTCCACAACTTATTTGAAAAGAATTTCCAAGCGCTTTATACACATAAATACACAGACATTTAAAATGAAGTAGACAGTACATGTGTATACATATATAAAGACAGGTATTCAAAGAGCAAGAGTTGTCTTCAAGTAATAGATGATGAGAAATCTTCATTTAAACTTATTAAGGCTTTTCTTCCCCCTCCCCAAGATTTCTATAATAATTGTTATATAACATCTATAACCTGGACAAAATGATCTTTCTGGGGATAAAAATAAAGAATTCAGTGAGGAAAGTGGAGCAAAGAGAAGGTAAGGGCAGATCACCAGCGGGAGCCAGGGGTGAGACTGGACGCAGGCATGCTACCGACATCACTCCACGGGAAGTCAGCATTAATGCGAGCACACAGATTTCCCTCCTACCTTAGGCTGACCCAACACGCTGTTCTAAACAGGACAGAAAACAACAGTGCTGTCCCATTTCACACGGTCCATCTGGTCAGCCCACCGACACCTTCAATTTAGCCCACTGAGACTAGGCTGACCATACACACATGCCATTTAAAAAGGGACAGTACCGTGGTTTTCTGTCCCATTTCAAACGGTACACCTGGTCAACCTATCCTAAATCTGAAATGCTTTGGACTCTAAACTGCCTCTCCTCTCTGTAGAAGAGAGAACCAAACTGAGGCACAGCAGGTCACAGCACAATTGCTCACTCTACAAAATGACCACTGAAATCAATGACATCAGAACAAGCTCCTTGTGATGGATGCTGGGCCTCTTCCCATAAAGGGACTCTGGAATCAACCAGACCGGATCTCGATTAAGTCCTTCTTGGGGAAATAACTGGGGGCACTGTTGTTTTTATCACACCGACTTTCCTCCTGGAAGCCTTCCCTGCCTGCTGGCCTTTCCCACACGTATCTTTGAGACTCCAGAGCACAGATCACTCAGGGAAATAAACTGCAGTACCTATGAAACTAACTTGTCCCTCTTCAGTATCTCTACCCCTTTTTACATCACAATGGCAGAGACTGAGCTGGACCCGCTCACCACCTCGTTGCTTGGGCTTAGCTTGGAGGTAGGTACTCAAACATAAAAACGCGTGTTGAAGTAAAGTGAATGGAGCCAAAATTAAATTGTCATTGGCAAGAGCAAAGAATCCTTTAAACCTGCCAAATATTAACGTTGTTCTCCCACAATACGGACTACTGCAGGAGGAGGTGTCATTCATCATTGACTTAATGACAATGTTATTTTACCCCATATTAAACTCTGCAGTGTATTAATAGTATCCAAGTTCTCAGAAATTTAAACTATATACTTCCAAGTGTAAGCAACTGACATCTGAGAAACATACTTTTTCCTGGTATTTTCTTTGACTTATCACCTCCTGGCACAGAAACTAGGAATTATAGTTTCTCACTTCAGGTTTTAAGCAATTTCTAGGGAAGTTCTTTTTTTCTTTTTTTAAAGTAGTCTGAAAGGCTCAAAAATTTTTTCTCTACATGGACCCTTAAGGAAGATTCTGAGAATCAGTATTTCTTCTTTGCACAGTAAGCAATCTGTGGTATTCCACAGCTCTGTAATACTCTAGATCATAATAGCATATGTATAGATAATTATACTTCATCCACTTAGTCACCTCATACTGTGACAGAAGAATACGACCACTCCTGCTAATCATCATCATCATAATTGTTACCATTGACCATTTACTAGTGCTGGCCACTGTGCTGAACTAGTTACGAGCATTATCTTTTTAATGCTGTGAGACACGTGTTAAATGTCATCTAGTCCGGCCCTGAGTGTATGATTTATGAGTCCTCTCTACAACTCGCCCCATTGGGAGAGGCTGATATGTAAATAATGAACTGCAGGCCTGAGGATGCAACGAGGGTTGTAAGACAGAAGGCAAACCAGGCGGCACTGGGGACAGAGGAGGAGAGTGTTTCCCTGGGGAGGACTCACACCGCTTCTGACAGGAGGGACGGCTGAGCTGAGTCCTGAAAGATAAGCGAGGATTTGTCGCATGCTTGAGTGAATAAGAAAGAAGTGAATAAATACATAAGAAGATTTGGTAGGAATTATGGATGTACCAAGACGGAAGGATTAGCTGGAGTTGGGGGCGGGGGTGGTGGGTGGTGGAGGAGAACAGGATTTCCAAAGGGCTCCTCTTTGTATCTGATACTAAGCTCACCTGTATTCTTACACATCAGGTGAGACATTTAACTGGGGGGAGCAGGGTTCCATATTCTGAACTGTGGAGTGGAAAAAAATGTTTAATAATAATTCTACTAAAATCTTTCTGTATGGCAAGCACAGTAGTTATCACTGCACGTGTATTACCTCACTAAAACAAATTCATGCTGTAGCTGTCACTTTCCCATTATACAAGAGAAGACATTAACATTTTAAAAGCTGCCCAATATTATATAGCTTGTATGCATGAGCCATTCACTGATTCTGTTGTTTCTTGAGAGCCTATGATGTGTGTCAAAATTAAAAGCAGGTCAGCGTGATTCAAAAACTTTGTTTTAACCACTACCCGGCCCTTGTTTCTCCTTTAATATCAGAAAGGATTTGTTTTTCCTTTTTCATATCTCTTATTACCTTTAAAACTCTCAGATGACTCAAACACAAGTCCTGTTCTACAGAAATCGGAGCATAAGGCTACCATGCACGTCGTGACCAGAGCATTACAGAGATGTAACACGAGGGTACTCTTGCAGCAATGTGCTGAGTACCGCTTGAGTTAATTGCTTAGGGCATTTCACTGACAAATTCCATTTTTCAGGGCACTTATGATCTAGCAGTTAACATTTTTTCTGTGCGAAATAGCGTAAGACAAGGGAGTATTTTATTCTTGCAAAGCAGTATGCACAAAATAGCTATTAAGTCTTAAATGATCACATGAGATAGATAATTAAAGAAGATGGGATTTTTGAAGCCTAAATTTAGGGCTGTGGTTGAAAAATTTCTTACAGTGTTGACCTGGTTGCTTTGCACAGAATCTGACAAAATACAACCAATGTAGTAAATGGTAATCATTAATATTTCCCCTGTTTTCATTCAGATGGTGTAACAGAGACTTAATGAAGATAGATGATGGACCTTCGGCCCAGAGCTAGTAAGCAAAGGAGTGGGGATTTTTACTCCAAGTTGTCTGACCACAGAGCCCACTGTAGGCCGACCAGACAGCCCATTTTAAATGGGGCAGAAAACAATAGTACTGTCCCATTTCAAAGGGTACATATAGTCAGCTTATTGACACCTTGAATTTAGCCCAGTGAGACTAGGGTGAGCATAAGTACCCTTTGAAATGGGACAGAATCATTGTTTTCTGTCCCATTTAAAACGGGATGTCTGGTCAGCCCAGCCCATTGTTTTCACTCTGTCACTACAGCACCTCCCTCAGCATGGGGGTGAAAATTACAGAGAGTAACACAGGCAGAGTTTAACAGGGTGTGTATCAAATAAGTGCTCTTTTTAAATCGGTTTCCTTGACAAACAGGTATTAAACACTTACGACAGCTGCCAAGCACTGTTCTTATCACTGAATAAATAAAATAAAACATACATACATCAATGGCTCATTGAGCTCATGTGTTACTTGGGAGACACACAATAAGCATTATAAGTAAGTAAGTTCTATGCTACATGATGACAATGTGCTGAGGAAAAAAAAAATAAAGCGCAGAGGTGATAGGAAGTATCCAGGCAGGTTTGCAATCTGAGATTAGGAAAAGCCTACCCAAATAGGTGCTAATTCTTCTATTCGGTTAAAGGCTGGAAGGCAGTGAACCATGCGGATGCCCAGAAGTGGTGGTGGGGCATTCCAGGAGGCGTTTGGGGCAAGTACAAGAGCGCTAAAGCCGGGCACTCACATCGGAGTTCCAGGAACTGCAGGAAGGCAGCGGGGCCGGAGGGCGGGAGAGGCTAGGACGTCAGCCAAGTGGAGGGCAGACATTAACGGAAGGCAGCGTGTGCAGACCGCACTGTGCTTTTTAGGGCATTACACACTGACTTGGGCTTTTTACTCAGAGCGAGGTCCCACTGGAGGGTTTGACAGGAGGTGCCCGGATCAGACTGAGGTTTTAGCATTTCACTGACAGCAAGGGTGACAGGAAAATTTGCATAAGAATGGCAGTAAGCTGACTGGCTTGGGGGCCACTGCAAACATCCAGTTTAGAGATGGTGGTGGCTGAGGCCAGGGTGGGAGCTATGGAGGTGGTAAGAGGAAGCTGCTGTTAATCCTCCTGAAGTTGGTGTTTGGCCAAAATTACAACCAGTCAGTTGTCGAGGTGAAATGTGCTACAGTTTGTCTCTGAAATTTATTAAGCTCCCACTCTAAGAAGGGTGTTATGCCAGACACAGCAGATGAAAGAGATGAGGGTTACTATCCCTGCCCCTTTGAGAACTTAACTCTAGTAAGAGGACAATGCACCATTAGTATAAGTACAGGCAGAATGTGGCCATATGCATTCTATGTGTACATACATGTACACAAGGCCATTATATATTTTGGAAAGATAAATTGGGTGAAGGGTTCATGAATCCAATGAATATTTATTGGCTGCTAGAGATAGAGCTGTGGATACCCTAGACAAAATTTCCTGCTCTCACAGAGTTTACATTCTAGCAGAGTAAGACAGACAATTAACAAGATAAATATGGAAATTATATGACATATTGAAATGTAATAACAAGGGACTTCATAAAAATCAAACCCATATCTGCACAACGCTGTAATAGTGAATAATTAGGAACAAAGTAATGTCTACAGAAAAGGAACTGGCTTAATAAAGTGGTATGTCCAGTCTACAAATTAGTATACAATAGTTAAAAAACACATAAGTAGATCTGATGAACCAATGAGACTAGTCGCACTTCAAGACATAGTATTGAGTCAAAAGAGCAAGAAGTTAAATAAAGCATAAATATAATTTTATATATATAAAGGTTGTCCAGAAAAAAATCCATAAATGTCTCTTTTTTTCACATTAGGTGGCTGGATACTTTCCAGACACACACACTTCTATGTGCACATGTACGTATACAAGGCCATTATATTTTTTTGGAAAGATACAGGGTCTGGTAGAAGTAATGCCTGGACTTGAGTTACGATTTTATGACAAAATCATAACCATATATGCTTAGGTACAGATTACCAGCTCATAAAAGGGGGCGTTACTTCTGCTGGACCCCGTATTTTGGGTGAAGAGCTCCACCTCATCGGGGATCAAAAAGGCTTCCTAGGCACTTCACATCATTTGCTTCAAACCCTCTGTGGACTGCAGCTCCAACCCCTCCCTTCTCAACCATGGGTCACTCTTTGGGTAATTCTCCATAGCAGTGTGGCTCTGTCATCCTGTGGTACAAGCCTCACCTTGAGAACAGCTCTGACAATTACATACTTTGATCTGCCTCTGGGAAAGTGAGACCCTTAGAGTGGACAGAATTAGGTTCGGGTGAAAACAAGATTTCTTCCGTTTCTGTCCCCTCTACCCGTGCCTTCTGGGGACTTTGGGGGTGACAGGAGCCCGCTGTGGCCCCTTTTCTCCTCCTTTGTCACCATCTTCTCTATTTAGCCTTCCCCAGATCAGTAAATGTGATAAGCCACACCTGTCAATGTGCTATAGCTGATAAGGTTTGCTTACAGATTCTCCTGTCCCCCTGATACGTGCATTTTATTTCAAAGGGGAGTTTAAGAGCCACAAGTATTGCCCGAGATTGTATATGAGAAAACTTGTCACCCACAAACCACTGTACATAAATTCAGTGATTCCAACAATATTAACTCTCCTGCCTTTGCCACTGTGCACAGATTAAATGTTATTGTCATTATTGACCTTCTCACCTCCTCCAAGGTATACAGACTGAGAAATGCTATTAATAGGTCCTCTCCCCCAGCCTTGCTCCTTCTGTCACTGGGAAGGCATTTGCATGAACTGTGCTAGGCTTGAAAGGCCAAGATTAATCTTCTCTATTCCTCGTACCACCTAACATTTTTACTCCTTATTTTATAAGTTTGTGAAGCGCTGGAACATGCTTTATCTCACTTAATATTCAGTGACACAGTGGCGCAGGCTAATTCCCCTACTTTATAGAGGAGAAAATGGGCTCAGAAGTGAGAAGTCACTCACCCAAGCTGTTATAATACAAAGCTGGGATGCAGCCTAAGTCATCTTCTTCCAGAACTTGGTTTGTGCTTCACAGCCCACGCCTGGCCCTGAAGGAGGCTTTGCCACATACACCTTCTCCCCTACAGCCCTGGCCAGAACAGGGAAATGTTTCCCTTCTTCCTACTCAAGAGCACAGGGCAGTGCTGGTTGATGAACAGGATGCAGAGGAGGGAGCACCTGAACTGGAGGGAAGACTATTAGATTTGTAACTGTCTGTATCGTGTATGAGAAGAGTCTGTGTGCAAGCCCATGTGCCACACCTGTGGATACATTTCCTTGAGTCTCTTGGCTCCTGTGTTTATCTGTCTTTGTGTCCTTCAAATCATCAAAGACAATGCTCCCTACCTCGGGATGTTTACACAGCCCATTCAGCCCATCCCCGTTGCAGGGCCCTCCCTTCTTTAGATTCTACTAATGCTCACAGCTCAAACGTAACTGACTCAAGGAAACTGTCACATGTTGAATTGCGGTCCCCCAAAAGATATGGTGAAGTTCTAACTCCCAGCACCAATGAATGTGACCTTGTTTGGAAATAGGGTCTCTGCAGAGATCATAAAGTGAAGGTGAGGTCATACTAGAGTAGGGTGAGTCTTTAGCAAATGACTATGTCTTTTCGAAAAAAGGAAAATTTATACACGAATACACATGCACATGCAGCAGATAGTGCCCTGCCTGTGAAGTTGGAGATAAAGACTGGAGTGATGCCTCTATAAGCCAAGAAAAGCCAAGAAACACCAAGGATTAGCAGCAAGCACCAAACGCTGGGCGACAGGCGTGGAAGAGATCTCTTCAGAGCCTCCAGAAAGAACCAACCCTTCTGATCTCTGGATTTCAGACTTCTGGCTCCAGAACTGAGAAAAAATAAACTTCTGTTGTTTGAAGCCATCAAGTTCGTGGTAAACAGCAGCCCAGGGAACTAATATAGAGCCTTCCTGGTTTTTCCAGACCAGGCCAGGTTCTCCTAGTATATGTTTTCATAACATCAACTAATTTTTTCTAAATTGCATTACATCATAACATGTGGTTATGTTTGCTTGATTTTTTTGGTCAAGATTTACCACTTCCCCCTCACCCTGCTAAAATGACAGCCCTGTGAAAACAGAGATAGTGTTGGGCTTTATTCATCACAGTGACCAGTATAAAGTACAGAATGCAATAAATACTTTTTAAATCAAAGAAGAGTGAATGAATGAATGAATGGATCAATGAATGGTATAGTGCGGCAGTTGTAATTCTGACCTTGGGGGTTGTGGTATGAAAAAAAGGTCCATCTGAGCAAAACAAAGATCTTTCTGTTTCATTCTCTTGTTTTTACCCAGTTAGATTCAGAACATTTGTCTTTTTAAAAGTCTGTGGGAAATAAGATTGACAAAACAGTTCACAACATGAGGGAAAACTATCAACACTGACATTGATGAAAAATACTATAAGACCATGAAGAATGAACATAAATGACTTCTTTCTATAAGTTAGAGAAACTGGAAGCTCTTTATCATTCTGTCTTATTACCAAATAGCACAATAATTACTTATACCGTCAATTCTGTATATAATCTAAAATTGTAGGCAATTTTTATATGATAAAAGAGTAAAAATCATACATTTTTTTGTCTGTAGAGTTAGCTATTTATAAACATAGCCACATACTCATACATCTTAAAAATTACAGAAAAATGATGTTGCATAATGGTTAAGGGCAAGAGCACTGGAGTCAAACCCCAGACTTAAGGACCAGCTCTAACCACTTACTGCATGACCTTGGTCACATTACTTAACTCTTCTTTGCCCAGTTTTTAATTTCTGTCTCATCGGGTTGTTGTTTGGATCGAAAAGGCTAATATATGCAACACATACAAGAGTAATTGGCATATAGTGAAACTCAATACATTTTAGCATTATTACTGCTATTAGACATCTGATATTTGATGAGTAGTCAAATGGTGAGTAGTCACTGAAAAAATCTCATCTATTTGCGTCATAACTACCAATTACAAATCGTTTTCCTTTCTCATCTTTTAGAATGAGAAAGCAACAAACAACACAGACAGGTGTGTGATGTGTGGGCTTAGGGAAGGCAGAGAGATTTTGCAAACACTTTTACTTGTAACAAAAGCTGTAAGCTTACTCAATCTTTTTATTTTTTGCAAGGAAGTAGAGAGCATAAAATAAAATGTCAAAAATAGAAATTAATGGAATGAAAATGCCCTATTTCCATTCTTTTAGAGGCACTAATTTATTTTTATGGAAATTTTTTTTAAGTTGAAGTTTTTACACTTTAGTTTCAGTCTTGTGAAGTCCAAATTTCAAAGGACTGTTAAAAACTCAGGTTAACAAAATGCGTTAAATGGTTTAAAGACTCAAGAATTACAAATAATTTTGGGGTTGAACTTCTGATCAGACAAATCAGATTTTGGGAGGAAAATAAAATCTATTAAGCATATCTGTGGTGTTTGAGCCTTCTCAAAGAAATAATTTCTTCTAACAACATATTCAATAACGTGTTTGCTAAAGAATTTTATGGTCAGTTCTGTTGATCAGAATAGCCAGGCTAGAACTTAGCTCTTCGATGGTGTCAAACAGGTCACTGTCATTCAATCTCAGATTTAACATTTGCTGGCATTAATTGCCTGCTGGCGGTCAGTAGCTACTGACTCCACTGGAAAAATACTGAGGCTTTAAAAATCCCTTTAAGATTCTGTTTTGGCTAGGGAAGATCAAGTTCATTTTCTAGGGAGCTGCCAACAGCTTGTTATCTTTTGGGGTGTTTCTCATCTTGTCTTGATGGCTAATTTTGGGGTCACAGTCATATTTGGGGCAGCTAAATTAGAATGGTGGGCCATCTACACCATAAGCAGTCATCACAGGAGGCCAGAACTTCCTGAGAGATGGAGAGGCCATGCAGGAAGATGAGCTGCCCCAACAAGATTTTACAGATCCTATAATTGTGTAGCAAAATTGATAGGCTCTGCTTGTCAGAGCCACTGCTTGTCATTCTCCCTCCCTCCCTCCCTCCCTCTCTGTGGCTGGCAATTTCCATCTGCAGCTTTTACAGTCTGATGTGGGATTTGGTCTCTCCTGCTCTTCTGACTGTGCCTCCAGGTTACTCCTCCTTAAGGGACTCTTGCCTTTCTCAAACTTTGCTTATTGCTTGGTGTTGTTCAAATTCATTCTTTGTTGTTGAGAGCCAGAGTTCATCTTTGATAAAGATACAGTAAAGATCTAAACAACTGTCAAATGAAGAAAACAAAACAGAGATGTAAACTGCTCTGACAAGCATGGAAAATAAATTTTATGTTTTTTGTCCTCTTGACAAAAGTGATGTACATACATGGCTCAGAGCTTATTGAACTGTGACAAAGTGCGTGTTGGTTTAAGGTTCTATACTAGAGGCTGAGTCACTTGAAGGCATAGGACAACAGGAGCTCATGCAAGCAACCCAGTTTGTTTCCTATGTGACCATTTTTAGATATAAAACCCAAAGGATTTTTCTGCCCCCGTTCTCAAATTTAGACTGAGGATGAGTATTCATGATCAAGTTACAGTCAAACCGATGGAAAAACATTGTAAGTCTCAACACTCAAGACTCCTAGAGAGTGATTTTTGTACTAAATCTGGTGGTTTATTGAGAGCTAAACAAGAAAAGCCTATGACTACTTTGAGGGATAAAAAGGGAAAGCCAAGTGGCATCAATTGCATGGTATCTTTCCATACCCACTCCACAAGATAGGATACTCTCAAGGATGCAGGTTTTCTTTCCTTAGACTCTAGGCAGGTGAAATTTATGATGGCATTTCTTGGTCGCTGTTTGACTAGAGTTCCCATACTTCCTCCTCTCCAGGGAGTGCCAGATGACAGGATTTCTTCTTACAGCGTTATCTAATGGAAACAGCAGGGCCTCAACTGCAGAGGGCCTAGTGTGTGCCCTCAACCCAGACACTGATGCCTCCCGAGCTTCTGACTGTCAAAGCAAGCCTTGCTTCTCCCTTTTCTTGCCCTATTGTTACAGATGGACGTGTATCTTTGTGTGTGTGCATGAGAGACAGGAGAAGGGGTGAGGGGGAGGGAGAGGGAGCGGACTAGCCAGCTAGCTCATGGACTTTTTCCATCATTTTATAGTCATTTATTGTATACTGATTTATCGGAGTTGAGGATAACGTTTGGCATACCTGCTTGACTTACACTGAGACATAGTTAAAACACTTTTTTTCTGGCAAGATTATGCTGAATACACATACTTCTATTATACTGTACATTCAAAAACCACAACAAACCCCATATCTAAAATCTGAATATAATTATTATGATATTTGCTTCCTGTTTAAAGGAGACAAAAACAAAACAATGTTCTATGAAGAATTTTGCAATATGCAGTTGCTCCCTGTCTTAACTTTCCTCATCCCAAAAAGGTTAGATAATTATAAAAAAAAATTGTTAAGATGTGTCCCTTTGGAGGTTAGACAAAAGCTAGTAAGCAGATACCAAATGCCAGCTATGTTTAATACTTTGTTCTCTATCGAGCTTGTCCAACCCACAGCTGCGGGTCACGTGCGGCCCAGGACAGCTTTGAATGTGGCCCAACACAAACTTGTAAACTTTCTTAAAACATTATGAGATGTTTTGGGGGGGACTTTTTTTTTCCTTTTAGCTTACCAGCTGTCGTTGCCATTAGTGTATTGTATGTGTGGCCCAATACCATTGTTCTGCTTCGAATGTTGCTCAGAGAAGCCAAAAGGTTGGACATCCCTGTTCTATGTGGTGTGAGGTTTACTGAGACTGACATGTTTCTGTCACTTGTGAAAGAGTAACTCCTCACAAATACACAAATGGATGGAATTGTGAGTTTTGCAAGGCATAAAAAGCTAATCCTAGAGTTTCAAAGCAGCAAAGAACCTCACAGACAAAGAGGAAACCCAGGGAAATGTTTTGACTTGCTCTAAGCTTCGTCCTCGGTGAATGTTTGATCTAATGCTCAAGTCCAGGTCTCCCATACTTTGCTCTCTCGGGAAGAGATGGTGCCATACTTCGCCCTTCTCTCCTTGCCTCCCTCTACTGGAGACTTTTGTGGAAGGCACATCAGAGGTGGAACAAGGTAAGAGGAAAGACAACCGGGCAAGGATGGTTCATTCTCCCAGAGGACTTTGTTATCCATTAATAACCAATCAGCTTCTCCATGAAATATCAACTGGATTCTCTTTGAAAATCAATTAGCACAGTCATTACTTAACAGTGAGTCTGGTGGAGGTTTTGCTTCCTTAACTTCTAAGTATAGTTGGCTCTCAATAATCATTCATACTTGATGTTGCTGACTATTTTTTTTCTTGTTATGGAAAGTTTTAAAGCAGGAAAATTTTTTCTTTAAAAAGTTTTAAACTTATTTTTCAGTTACAGATGACATACAATATTATATTAGTTTCAGGTGTACCACATAGTGATTAGACATTTATAAACTTACAATGTGATCACCCGATAAGTCTAGTGCCCATCTGACACCAAACTTATTACAATATTAGTGACTATATTCCCCATGCTGTACTTTACATCCCTGTAACTATTTTTATAATGGAAATTTGTTCTTCTTAATCCCTTCCCCCTTTTCACTTACCCTCTCAAATCCCCTCCCGTATGGCAACCATTAATTTGTTCTTTGTATCGCTGAGACTGTTTCTGTTTTGTTTGTCCATCTATTTTGTTTGTTTAGATTCCACATATAAGTGAAACCTCGTGGTGTTTGTCTTTCTCTATCTGACTTACTTCACTTGATGCTGCTGATTATTCTCACTTTGCAAAGGGCTCTGGGGTGGGGTCAGGATGCCTCTCTGAAGAAGCAGCTCTGCAGTGTGACTGTGTAGAGGCATCAGAGGCCTGGGGGAACTGCTGTGTGTGTTCAGTTTTCTGAAGGACACAGCAGTTACTGGATGGAGCCAGAGAGAGAGAGAGAAAATAGCACTAACAACACAGCAGAGTGTGAATAACAAGGTACAGACAAACATCTGCACACCAATCAGCTGGGATATTTTTATCTCATCATCTGCTATAACCAGGATGCTTGAAATCTCTTTGGAATCTGCTCATTGGTGCTGCAAGAGAGAGTACTCTTTCCTCTTAAGGATAACTGTCCTCTGATTTCTTGATTCCTTGGAAAGCCTTTTGCACAGATAAACCTATTGTGAATGTATGTAAAAACTTGTCTTTCTTAATCTGGGTTTGAACCCTGGAGTTCTAACACAGTCACTTACTGTATTTGTACCTTAAGCAGTGGGTTATTGGAGCTGGAAGGGAATTCCATGATCACCTAATTCAGATGATAAATGGTCATTTGTTAAGGAAAGAATATGTCTGAGGCGCTTAGAAAAACCCTCTTCACTTTAAGCTTCAACTACCAGATCTGCAAAGTGAGGAAGTTGGACTAAGAAAATTCTAAAGTCAATTCCAGGGCAGAAATGCTCTGACCCTTTATCCTCAGGATAAAGTATGTGGTTGGGAGGCTGGTTATTTAGTTTGACACAAAGCATTGAAAGACAGCAGAAACTCCATGTTATGTATCATTAAGAACTTGAAATTTAAAACTACAACTCTATTCTTTACATATCAGAACATAACATGTTTTAAGTACACTGTTGTGGTGTGGATATGGGGAAACTCCTGTATTGAAGTGAGAGTGTAAATTAACAGAACCTTTTTGCAGAGCAATCAGCACCATTTTTAACAATTGCAAATGTACACACCCTATGACTTAAACATTCTACTTCTAGGAAGTTATGCTATAGGTATCCGTGCACCTGTGTCAGATGATTTTTCTGTAAGTCATTATAGCCTTGTTATTGGTAGCAATACATTGGAAATAACTTAAATATCAGTATCAATAATAGAACAGCTCTAGAGTGGAATATGTAGCTATTACAAATAAGGACTAGATAATGACAACAGTCTTAAAATAACCCGTATGTTATTAAGAAAACACTCTTGCAGAAATAAATTACCTAGCTAACTGATTAGAGATGCTCAAAGGGGATGCTGGGTTCTGTTCATGCTCCCAAAGACCTGAGTATCAGGAATAGATGTAAGACCAGCAATAATATTCTAACAAAGAATTGATCAGGAACTCTTTTCAGTCAACACTGGTGAGGACGGCACCTGGAGACTCTGGCTGAGGTATGATGTTGGACAATTAGTTTCACAAGCCCATCCTAGAAAAAGTGCCACATACCTCATTGCTGAATATCACTACGGTCACCTTCGAAGTAGTCCCCTTGGGAAGCTATGCACCAATGCCAGTGCCTAGTCCACTCTCCAAAGCAATTTGGGAACTCTTTCTGGAATGGCCATCAGAGCTGTCATTGTCCCCAAAATCTGACAATGACATTCATGAAATTGCCAACGTGTGCTTTTATATTGACAGCACTGTACAAAGAACTTGGTAAGGTGTCATAACCTTACTTAGTTGGGTACGATGACAGTTCTGATGGCCATCCCAGAAAAAGAGTTCCAAAACTGCTCCGAAGGGTGGACTAGGTGCTGGTGTCAGTGCATAGCTTCCCAAAGGGAGTACTTTGAAGGTGATGGTAGTGATATTCAGCAATGAGGTATGTAGCACTTTCTCTAGGATGAGTTTGTGAAATTGTCTGACCTTGATGTCAGTCATGGTCTCTTCTTCTATCTTACTCTTCTTCCTACAACCGTTCCCTTCCTAGTAATGCCTGTGCATGAACACCTTATGTCATAAACACTCTAAATTGTTTTTCTAAAGACTTTTTATGGACACATTATATAACGAACATCTCTTTAAAAAAAAAGAATAACAATTACAGCACTGAGTACCTACAATGTGCCATGCAGTACAACTAGAAATTTATGCAGATTCTGCCATTTATCCTAAAAACTGTGGTCCACCTAGATATTATCTCCATTTGTCAGATGAGAAAACACAGGCTCTGAGAAGTTTAATAATTGACTCAAAGAATGATATTCAGTAAGGGGTTCCCATTAGAATTTTGTTCTTTCAGCTATCAAAGCTTAAGTGTGTTTACTTGTGTGTTGTACTCTAGGCCTTCTTTGAGGGCATGTAAACATTTTGAATATGGCAAGTTAAACATTTATACAGGCATTGTGATTAAATACATATTAATTAATGCTAGGTGCCAGGCACTTGTGCTAAGTCCAAGGGTAGCCAAGGTATAGAGTCCCATAAAGCACAGAAATGAACCTGTGTTCTCAGTGATGCTGGGTGCCCACGTTAGCTGTGCAACCAGCATTGATAAATGCTGTGTTTCCCAAATTTCAGGCATTTTCAGACCACCCTCACAATTTCACTATATCCATACACCAAAATTTAATGAATTTTTCTTTAAATCAGCTCATTTTCCCCCTTCAGTCTATCTCTTTTAGACTGAAGCTAAGCACAGTATCTGTAAAACTAAAGTTGTGGTGTGCTAGTATAATAGTATTTTTCTGGTATATGCTACAATAAATATATTACTATGGGGGAAAAATCCATTCATGTTCCATCTAACTACCATCACAATCTGGGAAATTCTGGATTAATGCCATATTACAGCAGCAGGACAATGCCCCTCCCATGCCCGGTGAGATTCTCTCACTCAGCTGTTATAATGTTATTGCTCACAGAAATGCAAAATGTAGCTACCAGAGTTTTACTAACATGGGTACATCCACCCTGGTGACATATCCTACTCCAAAATGGACAGAAATACCATTTTTCATCATGCACTCTCCTTCCAAATGTGACTGTTGATGTAATATGTAACAGTGGGTTTGTGACACTGAATTTGTGATGAGTCAATGTTTGATATTAAATCAGGTCAGAAATAGTATAAGTAAAGAGGATTCTTAGCAAAAAGGAATTGAAACAAGAGGTTGGGAAGAAGCCATGATCTGAACCGAATGCTTCCATGGGACAGAAATTGGGCTGGGTTTTGATGTAGGCTACATGAGTTAGTCTAGGGGAAGTCAGTTTGAAGAAGGCTAAAGCCAGGATGATTTCTGAGCAATGTTCCCTAAGACGGTAAGTCAGAGAGAAGGGTGATTTACATTTATGCCATACACATATCAACCAATACTTACTTACCTTCTAAAAGGTTTTTTAGAGATATTCTTGAAAGGGTCCAATTATTGAGTCAAAGAGTACTTGTATGAAAATATTTTTCACATACAGATACAAAAGGGAAATGACAACAAACTAAGGTTCAAGTGACAATGCAAGGATAACGTCAACTTGAAAAGAATAAAATGAACAAACAGAAAATAAATTCAAGAAATCAAAGAAAGATTCACATTTCCCTCAGCACTGGGTTTCAGACACAGATTCTCAAACCTTCAAGAGGATGAGTATCACGCGAGGAGTTTGTTAAAAATACATAAGTTAGGCTTCTGAACGAGGAGATGAGGTGAGTCCTGGAAACCTCCACTTTTAGCAAGCTGCCAGGTGGTTCCGATGCACAACACATTTTGAAACACTGACCTACTGACAGCTAGTCATTGGGAAGGAGGAACAAGTTGAAATCATGACTATTAACACAAATTTTAAGTACGATTAGTTTCATAATCAAAATACAGAATACATCTTAAAACTTATTTTTCATTCAGTTTTAGCTTTTGTTCCTTCTAATGTAAACTTCCTCCCCTAACATTTCAATGTTCCTGAAATTGAAATGCTTCTTACAACTGACATCTGTTTTTTCCTGAAAAGATATTAGCAAATCAATGTTACAAAATACAATGAATTGCGTCTTGAAGAAAAATGACATTCCTGTGAGTGACCTCAAAGGTTCATGACATGTCATTTGTAATATTGTAGATTTGGGGGTTCAAATGGTGATTATTCTGAAATCGGGGGTAGCTGAGGTGACTTCTGGTGAGTGAGCTCAGCAACTGTCCCATGTCACAGGGCAGGCCTTTCTTACTCTTTAGAAATGCAGTGACTCTCCTGAAGCAGTCAAGCAACCATCACCACATCAACACAGCATATTCTGTCTCCTTGTGAAAATCGTCCCTAAATATAGTAAGTCATTGGTGCTGGTGATGGGTGTGGAAAGGTCTAAAAATGACCTTTTAATCTAAGAATAGGCATATTGAATGAATCAAGGAGTTGAACTGTGGCAGCAAGTAAGATCTGTTCAATAAATGATATAAATCATTTGAATTCGTCCAATATTTAAATGCTATTTTATAGCTGTATTATGAAAATTTAATTACATTAGGGGAATTAAGATCTCAGATATCTGCTGAGAATACTAAGGGTCTACATTATAAAATTTCTATATATATATTATATTATATATACATGTATTTGTATGTGAAAATACAGACACAAGTGAAATAAGTCAGACACTGAAAGACAAATATTTCACAATCTCATTTATATGTAGAACATCAGTTCCCAAGTGGTAGTATGCATACCCCTGGGGGTACAAGTTGGGCCATTCAGGGGAACAGGAAAAATAATTGATAATGGCGAAAAAACAAGTTAAAAAAAAAGAGGCAAAACGTTAGTTACGGAAGAATAAATGTTAAGTTTAAATCACCATTAATGGAGATACTTCAAAATTAGATCACATTAGGGAATGATGATTGGTGAGGGTGTAGCTATGAACCCTTCCCCCAAACCACTCTTCCATCAATCATCATGAACAGTTTCAGAATAATTCATTTGCAACGTTTCTAGATCTTTCCCAAACATGTAAGTATATCCATGGCCAGACTGTTTGCTCGGTTGTTATTGACTGAGTAAAAGTAAGTGTACTGTCTTTAGTCATGTTTCTTTTCAAGTAGTTTTATATTTAAAGTTTAAATTGCTTGATCATCATTATCAAAATTGAGCTGTTATGAATATTGTAAAATTAAATCTGTGGTTTGTACTTTAGCATAGTAATTTTTCTTTCCTAACTTATTACCTCATTTCCACTATTTTACATTAAGATAGGTACTGAACAAAAGTGTCACTATTTAAAAACAGCTGTTTTATAAACAAGGGATACAATTTATAGAAATGGGTTTAAAAGGCATACACAAGTGGAAAAAGGTTGGGAACCACTGTTGTAGAATCTATAACAAACAAGCTCACAGAAAAGAGATCAAATTTCTGTTTGCTGGGAGCAGAGGGTAGATGGTAGAAGACTTGGGTAAAAGTGGTCAAAAGGTACAAACTCCAACTTATAAGATAAATAAGTCCTGGGGATGTAATGCATAACATGGTGGCCATAACAAGACTACTACATACTGGGGGTGCCAAAAAATGTGTAAGAGAAGTTACCTATGTATTACTCTTTGAAGTTGAATAAATTTACAGTAGCAATACGTAGTATGACGTTCACTCAAAAGATAGTGTTTATCAAATGAATGCTAGTGTCACCATGTGACAGGCAGGACAGTCAGAGAAAATGGTGGAAGCACGGTTGTCCTCTGAGGAGTGCAAGAGGATTTTGAAGTGGTATTTGAAACCATGTTGTTTTGAGTTTCCTCCATGTTTTCCTGACTTAACACCTCTTGACTTCCACCTATGGGGGACCTTAAAGGATGTGGTGTCCTGTAGAAAACCAGCTACATTGGAGGTACTTTGGGAAGAAACTGAAACAGCTTGCATATCAATACAGTGGACACTTTGGCCAACACTGCTCAAGCAGTAGTTTGTCATAATCAGAAGTGTCTGGGCGCTGATGGTAACCACTTTGAGCTCCTCTTATAATTTCAGAAGTCAAACGTGACTTTATTCATGTTTTGTTATTGGTATATATTAAGTATTACACACAACTTAAATACAGCTTCTTTTTCTTTCTTAAAATGTGTATACATTTTTTTGGCATCCTCTGTATTTGAAAGTTGCTAAGAGTAGATTTTAAAAGTGTTCATCACGTGGAAAAAGATTCTGTGAGGTGATGAATGTTAACTAAACTTATTGTGTTAATCATTTCACAATATATACATGTATCCAAAGCATTATGTTGTACACTTTAATCTTATACAATGTTATATGTCAATTTTACCTCAATATAATGGGAAAAACTTACAAACACTGTGCTCAGGAAAAGAAAAGATACATATACACAAACCCTAAAAATATTTATGTACATATACATCTGTACTTATACATATACACATGACTACAATTATACACATATAAATATTCTGTGCAAATGCACATGAATCTATATAAGCATCACTACTTAGATATGTACCTGTATACTGATGTATATAATATGCATTTCAAGATATTTTAAAAATTCAATTAAATATTTTCTGTGGTCTAGCTTATAAACTGAGCAAGTCACATATTAATGACTGACTCTGAAGTCAATGCAAAATATGGAATTCCCTGGTGGTGTAGTGGCTTAAGGCTTCGGCACTGAAGCTGTCAACGGTGAGGCCTGGATTCGATTCCCAGCCAGGGAACTACCCACATAATAAATAAATAAAAATAAAATAAAATGAAGTCAATGAAAAATAAATGGGAGGTAAATGTATTATTCTAGTCTTTCTTTTGTTCTCCTGTTCACAGTTTTTTCTAAGGTCACATCACACTTGGTCCTACATTTTATTCTTCAATGTGCATGCTTCATCTCTCCACTGGACTATGAATCATTTAAAGGAAATGATATTTTACCAGTCTTTGCATCCTTCAGTGTCTAATACAGTGGTCTGCATATAACAGGGGCGCAATCAAATCTGAAGGAGTGCCAAATAGACGGATGTATAAGAAGACAGGAGCTCCACTCTGAGGTCTTTCACTAATTATCTTCTTACACTTGGGCCAGTCAGTTTATTTCCTTGGAACCCAGTTTACTCATCCTTACCATTTCAGGACTGGTTTGGTTATTCTCCCAGAGATTTAGAGGGTTGTTTTTATTTTTGTTTCACATATTGTAATTTTTTCAAAAACTAATATGGTTTATAGCATTATGGAGATAAACAGATTCTGCTGTGACACAGTTTTATCATTTCTTCCACCAAATGTATCAATTATCAAAAAAGAAACTGAAATAAAATACCTAAAACCAACCGGTATGCATTGTATGTACAGCAAAGTGTCAAGGAGTGAAAAACACAATATGTAGTCTTCTGCAACTTGTTAATTTCACTTAAAAGTAAGAAATCCCAGAATCTAGTCTGGGCTTTGCCACTTAGTGGCTGGGTGACCTTCAGAAACAAATCATTTAACTTCTGAGGCTCCATTTCCTGGTCTGTAAAATGAAGATTATAATACCTGCGTTATCTCCTTCTCAGGGCTGTTGTGAGATCCATTAAGATAATATATGTGAAAGCAGTTTATATAGTGCTGCACAAATGAAGGCTGTAGTTTCATCCCTCAGTACCAATGTTCTAATGGTATTCAACTATATATTATTATGGCACAGTGCATTTAAAATGCACCAAGGCTCTGCAAAAAAGAAACATAAAATAAAATGACAGATGTGATGGGAAGCAGCTCAGAAAACTTAATTACATTATGTAAATGTAAGGTAATACTATTTTATATCTTGATGCAGATTTCTGAATCAGTTATAGGAACACATTTCAAGTAGTGAAATGTCAAGGTAACATACACGTTTCTAAAGAAATAAAAATCTTTATACTATTATTCATTTAATTGAAAAGTTGTAGGTTCTAAAATCTGTCTGCAAACTATTCACTGATGTTGAAAAGACAGTATGTTAAATGACAACATTCTGTAACAGCAGAGACGTGAATGGATCTACCTTTAAAAATAACTTTCCTAATTTTTATTTTCACAGGGACTTTGAGAACAAGGACTTGGTGGCAAAAGAGAATCTGACCATGACCGCCAAGAAGTAGATGCTGTGCCTAATACCAAGGGAAACAGACGAGTACATCAAACCCAGAGCCTGCGGTTTCCCGGCGCCATAACGAGGTACCGGCCAGCCCACAGCAGTGATGATAGGATGGTATGTATTCACTATTCCTTTACTCATCTACTACTTTATTCAACAGAATTTATTTGTCATTAGGTACTGTGCCTGGAAGTGGAGACTCAGTAGTAAATTAAAATGATGGGTTTCTTTTCTTCCCAGATTGTTCAATCAGACAGAGAAAAGAAAAATATGAAAGAACAACGGAACGGCGTGGCATACTGGAGAGAATGCAGACCTCTTAAAGAGACAGCTACCGATGGGATTTGGGGCCAAATTTTATTATGCCTCAGTTTCCTCATGGGTAAAAATGGAATAGTACTATCACTAATCTCATGAGTCTTTTAGAAGATTAAATAAAACAATAAAATGGATCTCAGAATGTGATACATAAAAAATTCTTATTAAATGGTAGACTTTAAGGTGTTAATAAAGATTTATCAGCTATACAACTTTAGTAGAACAGACATCATGTTATAAACTTCTACTAGGAAGCCTGCTTTATTCATAATTTTAATAGTTCTCAAAAATATATGCCATGTTGCTCTCTGAGAAATAAAGTGTGAAAATAATCATATTTTGTGTATAATACCTTCTAACATCATATAAAATCTGTTGAAACAGTAGGAACACCCAGGCCAGGGAACAAATTGTGGAGTCCTTCCACTAATAATTCTTACCCAGGGCTTCATTCTCATCTCTTTGTGTGGCTCTCTCACATTATAAAATTGCATTGCCAATATATCAGTTAGTGGCGGGCAGGAGGGGACAATTTAAAACTAGGAATTGGATGTTTCACTTGGTTGCTCCCTCATCCATCTTAATTTAGACATCATAACCACACAGCACCTAGCACATACCCCTTCCACTCTGATGGAAATAATGGCCATGTCTATGAATGCTTAAAAGCAAAAATACTTCAAACACAAACACTTCCCATTCTCCTTTGCAGGTAAAACCCTAAGCAGTAACCCTTTTGAGAGTTGAGGATTAAAGTAAATACTCCTTGTTACGCTGAGTCCCTAACTCTCAGTAACTCTAGTTAGATAGGGTTCCTTTAATGAACGCAGCTAACAATTGAGAAATGTGTGTATGAGGATAGGAGCAAAGTCAGGGTAAAAGGAACTGTCAAAATGGGCATTCTCCAAAAATAAGCCACATCCTGAATGTTAATAATACAGTGTACAAATTTAATTTGTTACATTTTACATTGAAGACATTTCTAGCCAGGAATGATATATGGCAGGTGGCTCACATTGATTTTCACTGCAAAGATTGTCTAATTAGCATGTTTTTTATTATACTAATACAAAATTGCTTAATATTTATTTACTTTTTTTGATAGTTTACAAACTAAGAAGCCTCTTTGCAAATGTGAGCTCACACTTCAAAGTTCCATTTTTTACATGAGACATTTTTAACAAACAGCAATAATATTAGGAAAAAAACATATAAACTAAATTTTAATGAATATTCACTAAGTACCAGATACTATTCTTGGGGCTCTACAAGCATCAGTTCATTTAAAACAGTCTAAAAATGTAGGCAATCCCTTTTATATTATACTTATGAGGACATTAGTAGTAGGAAAAATGGTAAAAATTTTAAGTACATTGGTCATTATACTTAGATAATGGCAGACTGGATAATTCTGACCAATCTTCAACCAAAAAAAAAAAAAAACAATTAAAAGGCTGGTAGGGTGGGGAGTAGAGGGGAATCCCAAATTTTAAAAAGCATGAAAGAGCAAACAAGATTGTAAAGAATTACCAGGCTGAGATCTAGGGAGAAACAGAAACTCAGAGCCAAGAACACAGAGCACTCGGGGTTTGGGTCTGATGGTGTTGTTTGTTGGTCCAGGAGAGATGGCTAAACTGCTGAACTAACATTTTGATAGACTAATGGGCTAGAGGAAAAAAGATGGAATATCCAGGTAAGTTGTCCTTTCTTTGGGCTGGGACCTCAGAGTGCTGCACACTAAAAGAAAAGAGGATGTCAAAATAAATGAGTATTCGTAAAGATGGTAGCTTGGCTGTGAGTCACCTGATGACTCATAACATCTCAAACACCAAATTCAGATGACGGTAATCCCAGATTGCTACTGTCTACAGGAGCCTGGAAAAAGCAAAAGGAAACTAACTGACTTGGAGAGTCCCAGTGATTTCTACTAACACTTACTGAAATACCACGTTCAGCACACACAATCAAAAGTGACCAAACACATGAGGAGATGAAATGGCAATAGCATGCCTAAGAGCCAGCACAACCGAAAGACCACAGCACACAAAGACTTCAAATATTCTAATTATCAGAAAGGTCCTGTAAAACAATTACGCTTACTTACTTCAAGGAGATAAAAATCAAGCTTGCCATTTGAAAGTCAACCTGAAAATATAAAAAGTGATATATGAAATTTTGAGAAAGAACAAAATGAAATAAGAAAACTGAAAAAAATAGCAACCCAAATTAAACATCAGCTGAACATCAGTTCATTGGCAGTTTAGGTGCAACAGAAGAGTCAGTGAATGAAAGATAGGTCAAAAGCATGGAGAGATCAAAAGATATAAAATGATCCAAGATATGAAAGAAGGTACAGAAGATTTGCGTGAAAGTCTAGTGTACGTTCTATAGAACCATAGGAGGATCTGAGAGATACAATGAGGCAGGGGCAATGTTTAAAGAGATAATGGTTAGAATTTTCCCAGAATTGATGAAACATACCAATCCACAGATTCAAGAAGTCCATTAAGTACCAGCAAAAATTAACGATAAAGAGAAAATTTTAAAAGCCATCAGTTATCCTGACAGATGACTTCTCAACAGCAATATGGAAGCAGTGGACAGTGGAATATTTTCAGTATAGGAAAGTAATTGATAAATTAGAATCCTGTATCCACTGAAAATACCCTTTAAGAATGAATGTAAAATAGACATTATAGATGCATTCTTAAAAAAGTTCTAAAGGGTATTCTTCAGGCAGAAGAAAATGATACAAGAACGAACAAGGAGCAGGATTAAAATCTGGGCAAATCTAAATGAACATTGACTGTCTAAAATTATGAAGACTTCTTGTGCTATAAATATAATTATAACTCCCCAAAATAAAAAGCCTATGATTTTATAATTCAAGAAGAAACAATTTCATTTTAAGAACTTGGAAACAGATAGATATATGGATTAAAGTTACACTTCGATAACTCAAGAATATAATGACAAGGGTTAACACTGAAAGAATAAAATAAGGAGTGTATAACTTTTATGTGAATGGAAAGAAGAAATGTATTGATTAAAAATTTTCCTATCAATCCAAAAGACGTTAAGGAAGGGGAGAGAAAACTAACATAGAATTTCTGGGTTATAAAAACGTACTTGAAGGTGCAACACTTTTCAAGCCAGTGAACTGAACGATTTGTAAAGGGTCCTCTGTATCAATAACCTTTTAAAAATCAACTAATTGCTTTTTGTATTCTCTACCCAACTTGGCGGCAAACAACTCATCTTGGTGTTTTATAAATACCCATGTAATCTTTTCAGGATGCTGTTGTAACTTGCACCACAGACTTCAGGTTTGACTCCTTACTCTCTTTAGTTATCCCCTTCCCTTCTTTTCTCTTTCCCTCACCCTCAGCCTCTCTCCCCACCTTTCATTTTTCCTCTGTTTCTGATTGTGTTTTGTGGTTCCTTGTGTAAGGAGTGGCTATTTCCTGACAACTCCTCTTAACGATTTCCCATGTTTCTTAATCTTTGAGGAGTTGCACCACTGAGTTCCCAAATATCGTAGAATGAAATTTCTTACTTCTTTTATTTTCTCACAGAGTAAAGAATATTTGACCTGAGATTTTTAAAGTATATGATTAGCTCCACCAAAGTGTAGCTAATGAAAGGATAACATGGGACAAAGTCACACCGAGGATAATAGCAATATTTCAATTACATTGCAAGAGAAATGAAGAAGAAACTAAATCATCTGATGTTGAAGATGTCAAGTTTGGTATTTTGTCTGATAAAATAAACTCATCTGTAATTTACTGTACTCTTGATGCCACAATAACTTATTTTCTCAAAGACTTGTCTATTCAAAAAATTGAAGGTAGAAAATAGTATAGTTCATTTTTATTTGCATCTTACTTTTCTTTCCTCCTGCTACCCCATTTCACATAATTTAGTGTAGGAAAGATTGCACTACTTTGATAGTATAGTATATAGTATAGTTACTCAGCATCAACACAGCATTAGTGGGATAGAAAAATTAAGACTATAATGTAATTAAATACATATTGAATTTAAAAATATTTGACCATGTATTAGTATACAGTATTGCATACAAAAGAAATAGTGGGAATTCTAGAATATTACCTATAAATTTTCATTTCAATAAGGTAGTCTTTCTAAACTACTTGGACTTTATGTCTTGCTACTCTCATTTTACTATCAGACCTAGAAAAAAGCAGTATCGAGCAGTATCGTGCATTACATATTATCAGACACACAAAGTCCAGATATACGTGTATTCTGTAAACATGTTGATTTACACGGCATTTACTATACTAGCTAAATATTTTATAAACTTGTATATAATACCGTGATTTTAATACCCACTTTCTAGCTTACATAAATCTTTAAGAAACAAAAGAGTTCCATTTTCTACACTTTTTTCATGAGAGAAGATTTCATCTTTAGAGGATAAAATATAATTAAACTCAATGAATTAGCAACTTCCCACATATCTTGACTGGAAGATTTTTCAAGCTAATATGAAGACCATGTAAAATAACTCTCCCCCAAATAAGAAACATTTGTGTGATTAAAAACAAAGAAACAAAAACTAACAACAACAACAAAACCTTTTTAAACAGGGTAGGAGAATAGTTTAACACAATGACTTTGTAATTCTAGGTGGTATGTTCTATACAATTACCCCTTTGGGTTATTAACAATAATTTTGGGTCATACCCTGGGGTGAAGGTTGGTTGCTGTTTTTTTGTTTTGTTTTGTTTTGTTTTAAGAACTATTTTTCTCTCATTCCTGGGTGTTTAATCATAGGCAATTTTACAAAACAGGTAAAAACTGATCCAAATACAGTATAAAACTGATGCTCTTTAATATTCAGAAGATGATTCTCACTCTTCTATGCTTTTTGATGTAGTTATTTTTAGCAGTAACAGCTCTGCCTGTGTCTCATTCATTATGCAGTCTGTATAAACTATCATTAGACATCGCAGGAACATTACAAGAACAGCACACCGCTTTTAACGTACTCATCCTATCTCATCCACTAGCTATAGCTATACAGTTGTCTCTTAAGAGTAGCCTGGGGATAGCAATCCCAGACACATTAACTCTTTAAAAAAATATAACAAATGGTCTAAAACCCAAAAGAAGAGATGCATAACATATCTAGAAGATACTGAGGTAAAATGATCTTCTAATGTACACCATCTGTGGGAAAGCATTTTCACATCTCCAAAGGGGCTTACATTCAACTCACTATCTAGAAGATACTATTTCTTATAAAGAAAAACAATCCACTTCACCAGATACTTAACTGAGGACGTATTTTGTGGTAGGCTCACTGCAAAATGATAGGATTACAAAGACAAGAAGTTAAGTAAATTATTCCTTTATTCATAATTCTACAATTTTTTAACTTACTATTTTTAAATCACTGAGCTAGGTCCTGAGGATGAAAGACATCTGACTTAAATTCAGTTTTTTTATTCTAGAGTGCTCATAATGCAAAGTAGTTTTCTTTTATTATCTAATGTGCGATATGCTCATAAATGAAGACCCATGTAAACAAGCCAAACATATATTTCCTAGCACCATTATTTCTGTCATCTTCCTCTTATTTGTCTGCAGCTTGATATAATGGGACAAGGTGTTGTACAATAATTACCTTTTTATGTCCTTCTTGCTCTTCAATAACAATGATAATAATAAAAAGAAAGAAAACATTTAATGTGTTGTTGGGTTAAATGCTTTATAGACATCATCTCTCTAAATCCATCTAGAAAACTCTACCAGGTAAGAACTATAATCATTTTAATTTAGTGAGAAGAAATTGAGATTTGGAGTGATTTACTCAAGTTCTTGAGTTAACCAGGCTAATACGAAGCTCAGTTCGCATTCAATCTCAGGCATGTTACACAGAGTGGTGATACAGAAGGAAGATTTCCCTGTAACTGCTCCACCTTCATGAAGCCTTCACAAGTCAAGGAAGTCGGAACTGATTTTTAAGAGTTGGATCAGCAGTGTTCTTTTTTTAATCACTGTCAAGTCACACACACACACACACACACACACAAACACAGAGAGAGAGAGAGATTGAGAGAGAGAGAGATGGAAGTAGGTAGGGTAAATAAGCAGGTAAGTAAGTAGATATAGACAGATGATAGATGGATGGATGGATGGATGGATAGATAGATAGATAGATGGATAGATAGATAGATAGATTGCTATCCCATATAAGTCAGAGTGTCCTGAATAAACAGCTGGCTGACATCAGTTTTAGTCTCAGATGCATGACGTTGGCCAGGATTTCTAACTTTCCCATGTTTGTTTTCTCACCTATAGTCTTAATTTCATCCTTGCCCAGCTCACCTCCTCACTTTCATGAGGATAAAATGAGAGGATGTTTGAGACAACATTTAGGAAACTGGAAGGAGATGCTCAAGTGTCATCAAAGAAACCGGGCAGAAAGGGAGAATAAAGGACGGAAAAATCGCCCAGCTTTACATCTCTAAACTGTTATAATTTCAAAAGGCTAAGGCAGGGTTAGATGCTGTCAAATGAAAGGCTTTGTTTTATGAAATATTTATGCCCTGAAGACCTTTCCCAGCAGAGCTGAGCAAACTCAAGGGTTTACAGAGGAAGCAGTACGGTGTAGTGATTAGGGAAGCTGACTTCAGGGTCAGGGGTGCCCGTCGCAAATGGGCTTGGCCATTTCATTATCTACAAGGCCACAGAAGTTCTTTAACATCTCTAAGCCTCACTTTCCTATAAAATAGGAATAGTAACAGCTATCTGAAATAGAGTTGCAGAAATTAAAATAATGCATGCAAAGTGCTTGGCGTTGTGTTTGGCATTGTGCCTGGCACAGACAAAAATGTTCAATAAACAGTGATAACCTGGGTGGTTTCCTATCACTGCACTTGGTTTTTTGTTTGTTTGTTTTGTTGTTTTTAACTGTGAGCCAATCCTGAGTGATTTCAGGCCATTATAGGTTGATAAAGAATGCAAGCAGACAGAGAGGCTAGGAAGAATCAGGCAGGTTTGTGAGATTGGAACTAAGTGAATGAAGGGGACATAAAGGGGGGGTGCCCCGGGCCACATGCATAAAGGCGAGAGGACGCAGAGATAAGAATACTGGTTCTAATTTGAATGGACTATAGAGAGGTCAATGCAGCCATGAGGAACTGGTATGACAATAAAAGGCAGAGCTTGGAATTTTTAGGAAAATCAATTATTAAAAATGAAAGAAATCCTTTGGGGGATGTGAGGGGATTTAGACTCCTGAGTAAAGCAATGGTATATTCCAGTTCACTCAGGACCGAGTTGCTTCATGCCTGCTCTCCTGATGTAACTATAAACAGCTCTAAAGGTGTCCAGGTCTGAACGATGAATCATACACAGTCCCCCTACTTTTGAGGCCTCACAGTAAAAGGGGGCTTATTGGGAGAGATTCTGGATGGGGTTTTCACAGGAGCTGGGAAAAAAGCAGATCCTTCGATAACATGCTGTGTGCTTTCGAGCAGGCACGTCCAACCTGCGGCCCAGGACGGCTTTGCATGTGGCCCAACACAAATTCTTAACACATTATGAGATTTTTCTGCGACCTTTCTTTTTAGCTCATCAGCTATCATTAGTGTTAGTGTATTTTAATGTGTGGTCCAAGACAATTCTTCGTCCTACGTGGCTCAGGGAAGTCAAAAGACTGGATACCGCAGCGTTAGAGGTTTGGTACTGTCTCTTAAATTCACGGTCATGTTTACCCAGGAAAAAGAACCTCCGATTTAGCATCCCAGAGTACACAGCAACACTCTCCTCTTTTTCTTTTTTTTAAAATTTTTTATCTAGATTATTCTCCTCCAAATTAATCGCAACAGTAATTCTGAAAAATAGGTCACCTAGATTTCCTATCATTTTGGGCTATTTTGGGCTGAGCATGATTCTGAAATGAGCTGTTCCTGGTACCATGGCAGAGACCCGACCTAACACATTCATTTGCACATCTGCCGGTATTGCAGCACTGTTGTGGGTATTTAATATTCAGAAGATGTATCAAGAATTGGAATGGTGCAGAAACCAACTACTCAGCATTTCAATTAGGATCAGTGTGTTGTGCATACAAAGCATTGCTATAGAAACTCCTGGAACATGGATGGAATGTGTGGATTTGAAGAACTAAATATTACTGAGCAGTTGCAAGTTAAATGATATTCTGCATGGGTGATCTCTTTTCTTATCCTTGTGTTATTCTTCTAAAGAACGGTCATAAATATAGATTCCTGATTTGCATCACCAAATTCCTACCACCTGAGGCTTTCAGTCCATGTTTAATGAATTATTTTCAGCACCTTTGATTGATTCCATATAAAGCTTTAATTAAAGGGCATATAAGAAAGCAGGTCATGTGAACTCCTGTAGGTCCCACAATACCCAACATAACTATAAAAAAGATCAGTGACTTCACTTGAAATCATTGCCATTTTGATGCCCTTGCCCCACCTTGCTGGAGTCATCCTTAATGTTCTTCGCTTTCACCATGTGTCTGTGGGCCTCCCAGAGTTCTATTCATAGCAGCTATTATTAACCCAGATGGCCCCAACTCTTGTAAAAAGTGAAGTGTGCTGGAATTTAAACATGGCTATTTCTCCTTTTCCGCCTCGATGGCGGACGTAGTAGAAAACATACGGCTTGTTGTGATTCCTTGGGTAATAAGGAGTGATACCACTAGCACTAGCACCTCTGCTGACAATGGTAATAAGAAGTGTGTGTGGTACATACGAGGGCTGTCGGTGAAAGTCCAGCCATAAATGAGTCTATTTTTCATATGACATGGCTGGATACTTTGCAGACAGCCCTGTGTCTTACTTAGGTACTGAATGTCTTACCTGCATCATGTCATGAATTCTCACAAAAACATGGTAAGGGCAGTACTGTCACTCGTATTGTTTGAGTAAGGAAATTAAGGCTTAGTGAGGCTAAGCAGCTTGCCCAGTGTCACGAAGCTGGTACTTTTTTCATGAGATCAGGATTTAAACCCAGATCTGTCTGACCTTTGAATTCGCTCTTAATCTCAAGCTATGGTGTTTTTCTTTCATGGTGTGAAGTTCTGACTACCTAACACCATTGGTATTATGTTGTTGTGACCCTACAATGTTATATTAGAATGCTTCTTTCTTTGTAGCACCTTCGTGGAAATATCTAAAATTAAAATCTTTATGATGCTTACAGACTTTAAAATTGGTAGAGACTGCCTGTGTGAAACTGTTACTCATAATTAAATCATGGTTTAGGTGAAGATTTTTTTAATTCATTGAATCTTGAGGTTCTAAAGGGCAGAGATGGTATCATTTCATCTCCCTTGATGAGCGCAATAGTTGACAGGCAGTCGTCACCATGTAGAAAAACTTCACTCTTGACTATATTATTCACTTCGATTGTGAAAGCAGAAAACTGAAATGGGCAACTTCAGTCCACCCTGGGCCCGTGTTTGACAAAGGAGGGAAGGAATGAAGGAGAGTCTCCATTGTTACACGTTTACGCGGTTACTGCGCTACCTTATTCGTGCCTTCCCCAATTATTATCCTGTTGTGCTGGTGTTGTCCATTTTGCTCCCTATGCCCTTCTGTTTTCCTATTTATTCTCCATATGCTTCCCATCATTCCATTTGCCATTGCTGCTTCAGTATGTCTGTATGTAAGGTGACTGACAAAACAGACTGCTTTCTAAGAACAACAAATTGATTTGGGGATAAGATTTACAGAGTACTTGCAGATCATAACAAACTGCTAATAAACTGCTTTCTCTTCCTAATGAGTGTGAACACAGAACCTGATGCAGCCTATGCGGAAAGGGAGGAGGTGGAGGGGGCACCCTGAGGGCTCTTGCAGACATCTCTATGAGAAGAAAACACTCCACTGCAAGAAACAGAGCAAACATCCTCCTCCCAGGGAGACTCTCCACCGGTTCTGCAAGGTTCCAGGGCAGAGGATCAGGGTAGGAATTCCCAGAAAATTCCTGTGGATCTGCATATGCCAGATCAGCATCCGAAAGAAGGGGTCCTCCATGGTCCTCGCTATCCAGGTATCTCTATTTCTACATGTTTCTCACTGGCCAGACTTCAGTGTGAGTGCTTGCTCTGCTAATAATGTCACCTTGGTCTAATGACTAAAAGTGGGTGGTGCAAAACTCAAATCAACAACTGACAGAACACGAAAGTGATTTTCAAACAGAAAAAGCTACTTCAAATGTTGCTTGTTATGATTACAGCCATCATTTTCCAACCATTTCTACCAATCGAATTCTCATATTTCATGATCAGTCTTAGTTAATAATTGGCCGTCTCAAAATTCTGTTTGTTAGACGCGACACTAAATGTTTTTAGCTGTGGTACTTCCTAGCAAACGTTGCCACTGGTGACTCAGTGTAGGTACCCTTTCTGTGACATTAAAAGTCAGCACACAGACTACAATGAGCACTGGTTTAAACATCAGGAGTTTGAGAGTTCTAGTCTCAGTTTGGATTCCAACTCACTACTACTCTGGGCAAGTCATTCTTCTCTTTGAGCCTCAGGAAGATTAAATGAGGCAATTCTCATAAACTAATGTTCTTTCCCACCTCTTACTTCTTAAACCTGGTTTAAGAAAGAAATATACTATGTCTCACCTACAAGTCTCAAGTGATGACGTTTTCTAGTTCATTTAATTTCTTAATTAAAATTTTGTTGACAAGAACATTCTAGAAAGATTAATTCATTTGATTCAAAGAACATTAGTTAGTAAGGGGTATCTTAGAATTCATTTAAAGATACCTTAGATTTTAAAGATGTCCAGTATTGAATGTTTATATGTATCTTTTATACAGGTACTGTGTGAGCCCTGGATTGTTTCAAGGTTAAAATACTGGACACATGCAGGTAACTAGTAGCAATTTAAGGAATTTAAGGTTAACTTTTCAGACATATCTGCTGAGCATTACTATTTCCTAACTGAGTTCCCAAGGGAAGAGAAAAGTTAACTAGAAGAGACATTATGCCTAATAGGGAGGTAGTTGGGGTATCCCTAGTAACTATTATTACATGAAATATTTGACTTGTGAGATCCTATAAGTGTTAGTTTACCTCTCCTATTACAGGGATGGGCATTTGTCCTATTAGGTAAGATACTTGCTGACTGACGTCAGTCTCAACCATCTCCATTTAAAGAAGGTAAATTTGGAGAAAAAAGCCAGAGTATTTTCAGTCATTGTAATAACAGAAATTTTTAAAGCTATATATAATTTTTATTTCTTTTTTAAATATTGCCTAATCTTACAGAATAAAAGTACTCCCGACTTTAATGTCAAAACATCTCCTAATAAAATTAATTACAGAGCTAAAGCAAATGATTGTCACTAAGTGTTTCCTTTGTGTCCTGCAAGAAGCTAGCCTCCACCATGGGAAAATCCAACATTAAGTCAAGTTGATCCTCTGGGACTAGATAGAATATCTGTGATTTAAAGATATCTCAGGACTTTCTATTACCTAAAATGGACTAAAAAAGTCATAGCCCCTGCCTTTTCCCTATAGGGTCCACAGACCGGCTTTGCCTACTATGTAAATTTTAAAGGAAGCAAAAATAAAAATAAAGTGTTTTATTATGTTCCATAAGCTGTGCTTGTTCAAAGTACAACTGCCTTGTTATAAACAACTCTCTCTTTTAAAAATCAACTGGAAAACCTTATTTACCATACACCAGACCCTTATCCATACAATTGTATGGTGCTTTTTCTTGAGTCACTCTGCTAATCTGCTTTCCTGGCTTTAGCCAAATGCTACCATGGAGAAGCGCTTGTTACACGCAGTCCAGCACAATATTATGTAAGGGCAAATATAAGGGCAAATAATATGTAAAGTGGAAATGTAGGTAGCATTAAGACCCAAGACCTAATTAAAAGAATCAGAATGCAAGACACACATTAATTACTCAAATTTAAAAAAGAAATTGAGGATTGATTGCCATTACATAGATATGGCATATATGTGAATATTTTTGCATATATATGCATATTTTTGCATATACATACACACGGGTGCCTCTATTTTTCATATTGCATGGATGGATACTTTCTGGACAGCCGTTGCATATGTAAGATCAATGCCCTCTGATGCCAGAATGAACATTACTGGAGGAGGGGCGGTGCTAAGGTGCTAACCATGGTAGCTGTGTCAAGTAACACAGGTCTAAAAGGCTATTTCTTAGAGAGGAGAATTGTGGGTGACATTTATTTCGTATCTATTCCTTTGAGTTTTATCATTTTATTTTCTGAATTGTTAAAAATGAACACATAGTAACTTGTTTAATATATTAATATAAGAAGAAATTATATGAGTATATATTTTTTCCCAGAAGCAAGGAATTTTGCTTACTTTTTTTCATTAATTCACCAGAAAATTAAGAAATCTTTGTTTTGCTTTGTATGCCTGTAGAGTTTGGTAATATATTTGTTACTTGGTCGAAGAAAATACTTATACAGAAAATAAATAGAGATGGGCACTATTTATTCTAGACATTAACAAAAGGAAAATTATTTTCCTGCAGCAATGCACAAGAACTTGTTTTCTTTCTAGCTGCAGCGAAAGCCTGTGAGCTATAATTAAGGACTGAATTAATGCTACTGGTTTAGAATCAATGGTCAGTACGATCGATACCTGAGCTTGAATGAAATGTGAGTACGGGCATCAGCAAAACTGAAAAGAAACTGCACTCAAGATGAATTCCATTTGCTGTTGGAGACCACCTACCCATAACTATCAAGGTGACAATAGTATTAATGTTGACCAAATTATAAAAGGCCCAGCTCAAACTTCCATTTGAACACACACATGCACCCACACATACACACACAAGAGGCATGAAATAGTAAAAGACAACAGCTTTGCCACTGTGGAACCACCCTGCCAAACAGGGTATTGTTACTCTGATGTTGTGTTACCTGTGACCTTATCTCTTAAGCCATGTGGCTCCTACCTATCTCTCCATAAGACATGAGTATTATATGTAGTTTTTTACTATTATATGGTAGTTTTTAGTGGATTCCCATGGAACTTTGGTGGGATAGCAACATGTTCCTTATGGTAATTAGAGACCCTGAGCTGTCACAAAAGCATGGCCAGCCAATATTGAGCTATTGGCTCAAAAGTGCATATTATACCTTGATGATTGTTTATTCGATGCAACTAAGGTGCAGAGCAGCCCCCTCTTAATCCTGGCCTCCCAGGATCATGCCTTCTGAGATATTGCTCAGTCACAGCAGTTGACTTATAGAAACTCTTCTGTGGCAAGGAGCAACTTGGCTTTCATTCACTCATTCAGAAAATATTTACTGAGCATTTACTATGTGCCAAGTGTAAGGTAAACAATCAAAGATGTTTGGCTCTCATGAAACTTAAGAGTCCTTTGTGGGAAGACAGACAATAACAAACCAAGAATAAGTATGTAGTATGGGAGGTAACTAAGAAAAAGTAAAGCAGGGTAAGGAAGTGAGAGATGGGGGTTTATTTATAAAGCATAGTTAAGAAAGTTCACTGTTGCTGCTCAATAAATGCTTGCTGGTATAAGTGAATAAATGTCAAGGTTCACAATCTTGTTCAGTTAGTTGGTCTTTAAGAAACAATGACCTGTAATATTTAACTGTTCTTTTTTAACTTACTGAGTTGTTAATCATCCCTACACTACTTTTGTATTAGGAGCAAATTATTAAAATACAAATATTAATGGCTTAGAAAAATTAGCACCATACTTGGCATATATAGTAGGTAGATCACAAGGCTTGCTGACTTACAGCATTGAAAACCTGAAATAGGACTGAATTTTGATTCTCCCTCTAGAGTTGTACACACTCTTCCAATACTCAATTTCAGCTTTCTCTCTTTGAGAAACCTTTCAAATAATAATCATCACAACTGACCTTATTGAGCATTTGCTGTGATAAATAAATGGGTTGTTGTGCTAATCCCTTATTACATGTGAGTTGGCTCTGATTTCCTTGCGAATGGTCCAGAGCTATTAGAAGGCCTCGAAACCCTTACCCTCACAGTGATATTCTTCTCCAAAAGGCTCAGGCTTGAAAAAGAGAACTGAAAATTATGCTCCTTTGTGGAAGTAGGCATTTTTCCAAGGTCAACCAAAGCCCGAATGCAATATGCCTTACCTACAGCACCCAGCTTTTTGCTTTTTTCTTTCTTCCTCTCTCTCCCTCCCTCCCTCCCTCCCTTTCTTTAAAGCAAGTTGCTTCATTTGTTTTTCAAAGCAAAAAACAAAAAGACAAATAAGCCAACACAGGTAATTGGCCTGTTTCCAAAACATATCTGGAACTATCCAGGAGAGAACCTAGGATGATGGGTAATAAAAACGTCTTTTCCAGCTTGTCATATTATATTTTGTAATGACAGGGGACACTATGTCTATGATAAGGAGCCACCAGTTTCCAAACTGACCCTGTGTATGACATTATTAAGAACGTGCTCAAATTCTTAAAATTTCACCACAGGAACATCCCATGACATTTATAAATAAATTGCCAAAGATTCTCAAAGGACAGTTGTATTAAAAATTAATAAATAAAAGTTCAATAAGTTTTCCAAAAGTTATTATATATATTATAAACCTATTAAACCTACCAATACCATTTCAATGAAAAAGATACAAAATAACTAACTGTGCTCCTCGCAAAAATAATTATAGTATTTATTACATAAAATCAATCACAGTTCACTAAAGGCTGTAAGGTCTTGCAATAGGACAAAAATTTTAGATTTTAGGATGGATGTTTTCAATCCTGTCCAGGTAGTCCTGTGATTGTACACAGATGTGCTCGCATGGACACAGCAGCAAAGTTTAAATTAAATGGGAGAGTCTCTTTGGACATGAGGTCTGCCCCCTGCCCCTGCTATAAACCCATTCAGTGCTCCCCGAATGACAGATCCTGCGAGAAAACACAGAGAGAGGCCTTGTGGCATGAAACTTAGATTTACACCAACACTTACCGACGACCTGAGAACAGCCCATCAGTAACATTTTTGCCAGTGCAGGAAAACGAGAACTGAAACTGTCTTGAAATGATTTGGATAACTCAAGACCTATTCTCTTGGATTCCCAAACTTTTATTTATTTATTTATTTATTTATTTATTTATTTTTTAATTCATTTTTATTGTTAGACTTATTGGGGTGACATCTGTTAGCAAGGATTACATAGGTTTCCCAAACTTTTAGATTTTGTTAGATTCTGCTTGTTAACCACTCCTCGCTTTACTAAACAGAGACAACCAAGAGTAACCAAGTCTTGGCCTGCAGTCTCTGTGTCATCACGATCATGACCAGTGACTGTCTGTGCTGCGGCTAATTATTCCCTAGTGTCCAGCCAGGAGGGCACAAGTACCCATCCTCCCTCCCTCCAGACCGCCAGGGAGGCTTCGGCTCCTACACTGGATGTTTATGGCCTTTTGCTCTCGCCCCTTTTATTACTGCTAACGATTATATTTCTCACATCTGCTATTGAGCCCTCAAATAACAGACTCTCCTCTGACCTGCACTTTTTTACCCCTGAGAGTTTAGAGATTAAAGGGCCAATTTGTCGGCTGTGTTTAAAAACAAAACACAAACAGGCTTAGAGTGATGTTACTATGAATTCAAGATAGAGGGCATCAACTTTAGTACCTGAAATTCTGTGAATTTATGTTTTTTTGTCTATTCAGAGAGTCTCCAGGCCTTGGAGTCATCATTCAGAAAAATGAGCATAGAATTTTGGTGACTATTAATATAGTCATAAAATGGTATAACAGAAGTCATGACCTTACAGCAATATGGACAGACCTATATAATTATTATTGTGTTAAAGATAGAAGAGGTTTGCAGAGAGCTGAATTTGGGGGAAGTGATAGCAAAGTTTGAAACTCTGAGAGAGTACAGGATCCAAGTTGAGAATACCCAAAATAAGTACAGTAGACTCTCCTTTCACCGGAATTCAAGCAATGGGCAAAATCTCAAGCAAAAAAATTTTTCTGGTGCTTGAGAATGCCGGTTGCTTGAGTTCTGGTTAGTGGAGAGTCTGCTTACATTTACACAGCCCCTACCAATCCCTATGGGTGTTGGTTAACTGAGGGTCTACTGTATATGGTTTCAGAAGTGGTCTTTGACAAGTGGACTTCTCCACGTACCAGAGTTAGCCAGAGGAAACAGTATCCGTTCTCTGGTGCAGCAGGGCTTCCCCTAACTTCAAGCACTTCTTACTGGCCTCTCATTCAGATGTGCCTGATAGAGTATTTCTTCATCTAATCCTACCTGGAAAAAGCCTGATGACCTAACTTGTATCCATGGATTAAAAACAGGAATAGAATTCACATGGAGGGAGTTTCCTGGTGGTGTAGTGGCTTAAGGCTTTGGCGCTGTCAATGCTGCAGCCTGGGTTCAATTCCCAGCCAGGGATCTACCCACATTAAAAAAAAAAAAAAAAAAATTCACTGGAGATAGACCTCCAGTCTGCCAGAACAACAATTTTCTGGACCCAGCTGCTCTCTGTTACCCCTTTTATAAATTATTGTTTACATATAAACATAGGAATATATATAAATAGCATTAATATAGAAAACAAATAATAAATGTATGAAATAAAATATTTAATTTATAAACTTACACACACACACATACGCGCACGCGCGCGCAAATCATTTATCATGGAGCCTAATGTAAAACATTTAAGAAATATTACCCAGTTCCATTATTACAGAATTAAATATTTGCTAAAATATCAACTAATTACCCTTCTGTGTTTTCTTCCATTCTTATATATGCATCTTTATTAATTCATTCATTAGTATAAAATACACACTTGTGTTTTCCTAAAAATTATTACTATTCAGAAATTCTCATTTAGATACCTTTGTTTACTTATTTAAGTTTATGACTGGTGACCCAGTAGTTCATTGGTTTGCTTTAGCGTAGTTTGTTTCGTGATTCCTATATCTTCAAACATTTATAAGCCACTTATTCTGCTAATAAAATACGAAGTCACCCCATGAACCGGTACTTATAAGTTCGTGCTTGAGGGCAGGAGATCGAAATTTTTTCCTAATAGCACCAGGACCAACCCTCCATGCAAACAAAGCTGTCCACATGTCTAGTGCTCATTACTGATTAGGCAGTGTTAGGAGTCCCAGGCTGTGAAAAAGACTTCGTGTGTACAAATGCCCCCTTCCTTGCACACATGCCAGAATGCCTAGAGTTCTTTTAGAAAAGAAGGTTCTTACAAGTTTTGGGGCACCGTGGTGCAACCAGAGAAGGCTGTGCAGTCAAGCCCAGGGAAATGAATTGCTGGAGAAAGGCTACAAACCATCACACAAACATCCCTGCAAGAAAAATTGCTTAAAACATCACTTTTACTCAGCATCAAGAGCTTCTGTTCTGAGGGTAAGTTAGACAAGCTGAAAAACAAAAATTACAACACTGGACACAGCTGACCTGAAAGCATGAAGATTCTAGCAGTAAACATCGGTAATTACCAGAGATGTAAATAGACAGAGGGTGATTTTGATGTTGTCTCATGGCCACTGGGTCGATCTCAAGGCCTCATCATAGGCCACATGAACTAATTCAGTGGCCTCCACTAGTCTTTCCTTTTCCAGACTCTGCTTCTTGCAATCCATCCTCAAGGTGCCACCAAGGTTACTGTCTGTGAGTGTCTCTTGCTACTCAAAATTAGTACCTGACTTCCCTTTATTTGAGTCCTTCATTCTATTTCAGGGGTGCCCAACCTTCTGGCTTCCCTGGGCCACACTGCAAGAATGGGCCACAGTGTGGTCTTGGGCCACATATAAAATACACTAACGATAGATAGCTGATGAGCTTAAAAAAATAAAAGGTCTGTGCATAATTGCTGTAATATTTTAAGAAAGTTTACAAATTTGTGTTGGGCCGCATTCAAAGCCGACCTGGGCTGCACGCAGCCTGTGGGCCGCAGGTTGGACAAGCTTGCTCTATTTAAATCACTCTGATGTTTAACCCCAACTAACATTTTTCGGGTTTATTGTCCCAGACCTCCTCCCTTATTCTATGTTCTAGCCAAACTGAACTCTCACTATTCTCCATATATGTCCTGTGTTTGCCTGCCTTTGTATCTTTGCATAAGCTTTACTCTGTCTAGAATTCCTTCAAGGCCTGGGTTTGCTTAACTATTTATTTTATGTATCTCATATGCTACCTGTCTTAAGGAGCCATTCTCCTATATGTTATTATTTATAACAATAACTGGGAACATTTACTGAACGTTTACACTGCACTAAACACTCTGTTGAAGGTTTCATAGACTTACGTAACAAATGAGAAAAGAATAACATAGTGTTAGAGTGCCACCATTCAAATCTTGGCTCTATTGCTTATTTGGTGATGAACCTGGGGATTTATTTACCTTCAGTGTGCTTAGTGTTCTTGTGTACCAAATGACAGTAGTGACAATACAGCTAAGACCTAATAGAGTTATCATGGGGATTATGCAAAATAATATATACGCACCCCTTAGAATAATACAGTGTCAATACCTGATGCTGTTGCTATTGTACCTCACAATACGCTACAAGATAGATATCATCAGTATTCCCATTTAAGAAATGAACAAACTGAAGCTTAGAAAGGTTGAAACATATCCAAAGTTACACCGTTAACATGTGACAGACTGAGAAGACACACATCTATCAACTTTAAACCCATGATCTTATTCTCTGCAATATAGGCAGACTAGTTGTCCTTGTCTCCAAACTAGTGATTTTCCTAACAATATTTACTAAAATTTATTGAATACTTACCAAGTGCCAGGCATAGTACTCAACACTATTCCTGCATTAGCTCATTAATTCTCACAAGCAGACTCAGCACCCGAAAACCATCTTTCTTTAGCCTCATTTTATAGAGGAAATGTGCTTCAGAGAAACCTGCTCAGTCACACAGTTGGTAAGTGACAGAGCTAGCACTCAAACCTAGATCCTTCCCTGAAACGATATTCTGCCTTACTTTTAGCTGAAAACATTCTCTTACTCCTCTGCTCTTCCTCTTCTCTTCATGGAAGCTCTTTCTATGTCACTGGGTGCTCTGTTAGTTGTGCTTATGTCAGACACCACTGCCAACCTGTCCATCACCTGAAAAGCTAGACCCTCCCCCATTCCCACTCCCTACCTAACAGTGTCTTCTAAGTAGTAGATGTCTAATAAATCTTGGGCTGAACTGAAGTTCATGTTGGAAGCTGGATCATGAAGAATCAAATGTTGCATAGAAAATATTTTGCATAAATGCTGACACTTTAAGTTAGCATGACAAAAGGCTTGAGTCCAGTTCCTCTAAGAATGACGTATAAATGAGTAACAACGTTCACATTAGTTAAAAGGCTTAGCCTTAAAATTGGATTGAGCTGGAATCAAGCCCCAGCCCCACTAACTTTTAATAAAATTATCTATTCCAAACCTCAGTTTCCTCACCTATAAATAAAAGATGAGAAAATACCTCCCTCTCAGGGTTTTTGATGGGACTGAATAAAGTATACATAAAAGCTACTTAGCATTGTGATTCCTACATGGTAAGCACTGAATCAAGTTTGCTTGATAAGTAAAAACATCATTTTTAAAAAGTCAAATAATGAAAGAATAGCTCCTGAATCATTGAAGCAATGGCTCCTATCCAGATCTAAACGCTTCCTCAGGAAAGATCATAAATCTTGTGAACTACGCTGGAGTGAAGATGGAGAAACACAAAATAAATAACCCTCAAGGAAAAGGCACCCTGAAAGGGACAAGCACGTGGGAAATGGCAGGAAGGGGTGAGGGGCATTTTGTGGTAAACAGCGTCATTTTTAACCCAAGGGACACCATTCCGAGCAGAGCGGTTGCTTTTGTGTTGTTCCCATGAGTGATAAAGGCCCCACGGCGAGGGTTTTCCTTTGTTCTCCGGTTTCACTGACAGAGTAAATGTCGCGTGCAGTCCTCGTTTATCTGGAAACTCCGGTCCCCGATGCATTAAGAGCTGCAGGACCGAGGCGGGCTGTAAAGCATCAGAGCCGTCAAAGAGAAAAAAGAATAAGCATGCGATTTCCCAAGGAAGCGATCACTCATTTCGCCAGTAAATACAAACATATATATTTCCACTTTAATCAATAAAGAAATCTATATGACTGCAGCAGTTGAGGATTCCTTGCAGGTACGTGACTGTATTTGGAGATAGGGCCTTTGAGGGGATAATAAAGGTTAAATGAGGTCCTAAGGGTGGGACCTTAATCCAATAGGACCAGTGTCCTCTGATGGAGAAGAGACACCAGAGATCCGTCTCCACCTGCCCAGAGGAGAGATGGTGGAAGGGCCAAGTGAGAAGGTGGCCTTTCACAAATCAGGAGGGAAGGCCTCACCAGAAACCAACTCTGTTGGCAACTTGATCTTGGACTTCCAGCCTCCAGAACGTGAGAAAGTGAACTTTGTGTTGTTTAAACCACCCAGTCTAAGGTATTTCACTATGACCTAATACGTTGACTAACATAATATTTGTATTAAATTCTTTCCTGTCCTCCAATAACAATAATGGTTATATTTTCCCAATGAAGACTCAGGATGGCCTACTGGACAAAAGGGCTTTGGTAACTCTTTCAAGTCAAGAAGTCTATTTCAGAGATTACTTTGGATCTTGCGGCGTTCGTACTTCATACAAAAAGGAAAAAAAACTATTCACACCCCACATATAACCCGTTTTGTAAAGTATCATTTTATTGGGGATCTCTTCTCTGAGCGCCTCCCTCCCGACATCACGGGCACAGGGCCACACAGCTGACATCTGTGCAAACTCAGCAACGACACAGCCTCACAGCCTCTTCGTTACACGGATTGTGTTCTTTCTTCTTCAGAAATTCAAATGCTTTCTTGCTGAAAGGGATTTACAATTCCATCTTTTTAGGCCAGCCGCAGTTGTCAGCTGTTGATGAAGGTGGGCAGGAGAATGCCATGGGCTGCCCTGACTGATAAGATTCTGTTGGCCTGTAAGGACTGCAGCCTTAAAGCGGTGCTGTGGTTTATACTGGCCAGGCTATGTATGTATGCACGCATGCATGCATGTTTCCTTCTGAAAAGTATTTTCCTGAGGCCTGCGCTGTGCCTGGTACTGGGCAAAGTCCTAGGGATAGAGCTAAGTCTCTGCCAACCTGAGAAACTATTATAGTGTGTAAAATACAGACCATTGTCTGAAATGAAACAAGTCAATAAAGGTATTTTCTTAAAATGGTAAATATTGGGGAAAAAATCATCAAAGATAGTAATGGGTGGCTTTGAATAGTCATTGCTGTGAATATGAACTGTGGTCAGCCCATGCTAACATCTGAGGGAATTCAGAGAACAGGTGCCTAGGTCTGTGGCAGAAATTACTATATTTTTCCAGGTATAAGATGATACTTTTGTCTAAAACTGCGAGACCAGAAATTGGGGGTTGTCTTACACACGAGAGTAAAAGCTTGATACTGATTTATGAATGTTGGGTTGCAAAAGCAGGGGTTGTCTTATACCTGGGGGCGTCTTACTCACAGAAAAATACAGTTGCTGGGTGTGTCTGCAAATCGGAATGCAGGATGGTGTGGCTGGGTTAAAAAGGGGTGCTGGGGCGCAAGGGCTATGCAGAGCATGATTAGTGCTTTGAGAAACCCTTGCAGAGGTTTAAGTTAAGTGAGCCTGACTTTAACAATGACCCACAGGCCAAATCCAGCAGGCAACCTGTTTTTGTAAATAACGTTTGACGGGGGCACAACCATGCCCAGGGGTCTGAGTATTGTCTATGGCTGCTCTCAGGCCACAAGGGCAGAATTGAGTGGTTGCGACAGAGACTGTATGGCTTATGACACGTGAAATATTTACTCTCTGGCCCTTTACAGGAAAAGCTTGGTGGAGTGAAAGCAGAGGGGCAGTCAGGAGCCTGTGTGGTCATCCCACGGAGAGGGGACGGTGGCCTGGACGAGAGGGTGGAGGGTGGACAGATCTTGGCATACATTGCAAGAAGAGCTGACAGAATTCGCTAACAAATTAAACATGATGGGGACGGAGGAGAAGATAAGAGAGGAATTGAAATATTCCTGGTGCTTGGGCTTGAACAACTGAGTGGATAACATGGTCATAAGGCCAAGTCAGGACTTCTGGGAGGAGCACCTTCACCAGAAGCAGAGAACGCAGAGGTGCTGGGAACGCTCAGTTTGAAATGCCTTTTTCAGAAAGCCTATCTATTGCTTTTCTTTCAGGCCAGTGCCAGTGATTTAAAAACAAACAAACCCTAATGACTTCTTCTCCCTCCTTGTTCCATGACACAAACAAAAGCATGTGGCCAGCAGAGTGGTGACAGACATTTCCTAGGATGCTAAACCATCAACGCTCTGGAGGCAGGCGCCATTGCTCACCATCTTATCTCCATGCCGAGCCCAGAGCCTGGCACACAGTAGGAGCCCACTCAACAGAGAACTTTTGAAGCCATAATCATCAACCATTTTCGGAGAACTTACTATGACGTCAGGAGCTCAGCAAGGCACTTCATATTAGCTACATTATGTAATCCTGCAAGCCAGCTGCCGCTATGCCACTTCTACAGATTTGGAAACTGAGGCTTAGAACAAGGGATCAAAAGCACAAACGCTTGTCCTACTGAGTTGAGCCGGGAGATATGAGTGAGTGAGGGAACCCAGGGCAAAAGCCTTCCTTAAGGGGGCAAATGCTTCTCAGCTGCCATTGAGCCTTACTCTGTGAAAAAGCAGCCACCCAACAGTGCCAGGTCAGATTTTTCCAGAGAAGCTGGAAATCCAATTTATTTTATAAATGTCAAATCTCTGAGTAAAAAAAAGAGGGCGATTGTCTCAGAGCAAGCATTAGCGAATCAACTCACAGCAGGCACTTCTCACACTTTGCTTCGTATACTAACCAACCGCCTTCGCAGTGGGGAGAAGGACTAATCTACTCCTTTGTAAATATTATTGGTGAATCTGGTGTGACACACTGTCCCTGTGTGCTCAGCCAAATGTATCTGGTTGAAGATGTTTCCTGTGACAGCCAAGGGTCGCACTAGGCACTTGCTTTTTGTGTCTAGAACACCGTAGTCATTCTCTGATGTCTGAACATCTGCCAGATGATCAGTGTGAAACCCCAAATCATGCTGTCTGCATGGCTAATGAATTTGTGGAGTCCTCCTAATGCAATGATGCTACCATGCTGACCGCACTGTGCCAACAAACCCTGCAATTTCAGAACAAAAGAAAGACAGTGAATGCTTCCTTTTTAAAAAAGATTCATTTCCTGTTATTAAGTCTGTTTTTTGGAGACTATTATAGATATATCATATTGATGGTTCTAACTTTGTTAATTTCATAAAAATGGAAGATTAGAAAATGCTATCAATGGTTTATTTTTTCCATTTTAAGCACAACAACCTCTAAATAGTGTAACAAGGAGGGAAAAGGGATGTTTGAAGACTCTAACAAATTCAATTTGGTGAAGAATTACTGCCTTCTATATGCCAGGATCTGTGCTAGGCGCCAGGATACAAAAGGAAGAAGCCATTGCCCCTGGCTGCGAGCACGCACGGTTCCAGTGGGGAAGACAGATCCACACGGAAGGACGGACTGAGACACAGGCTATAATGGAAGGATTACAAAACGCTCTGGGAACTTGGGGAAAAGGATGATTAATAATGACCTCATGAAAGCAGTCTAGGTCACGGAAAGCTGTAGAGGAAAGGTTACAACTGAGCTCTAACTTCAAGGATGGCTAGAGTTTCAGAAGTCAGGTATGAGAAGAGGTGGATTCTGGGTAACATATGTCTATCAAAAGTTTACCATGAGTATGGTTCTGCACTGAACACTTATGCCTCATTCTTCACAACAACTAAGTAAGTTAAACTTGTTTTAAACCCCCATTTTTCAGATTAAAATAAACTGAGGCCTAGAAAGGTAAAGTACCATATTTTCCATGTATAAGACAACACTTCTGTCTGAAATTGTTAGACCAAAAATTGGGGGTCGTCTTATACCCGGGAGTAACTGGTTGAGAGGGTTTCTTAATGTTGGGTTAGAAAAATAGGGGTCATCTTACACAGGGAAAAATATAGTAATTTAGCCAGAGCCTAATAACTAGTCACTAGAAACCCTTGTATTCTTTTCCAGGTTTGTATGAGTTGAAAGCCTGGGTTTCTAAATACTCTATCACCAGGTATGGTAAACAGTATGTAGACATAAAATATCTTTGATTGAAGACTAGAGATTAGTCCATGATGGGTAGAATGTATAATAGCTTGCATTGGTGTGTGTTGGGTGCAGGGTACAGGGATGGAGCAGCTATGCATATTTCAATATAAGAAATATAAGATGCATAAACTGGATCCAGAGACTACAGAGTTGGAGCTTTACTCCACAGGCAGCAAGGACTCTTTGAACACTTCTAAGAATCAGAGTAACATGATCAAGAATGAGCTGATCCGATAAATCCAAGAGCTTTGAAGCAGCTTTGGAGGAACCAAATGCTAGAAAACCTGTTAAAAGGTTACTGAAATAATCTAGAGACAAAAGATGATGATGGCCTAAACTTGGGTACTGGCAGTGGGGACAAAGAAGAAGATAAGGATACATAAAGATAGTCCATTTTTTTTCAGAGGAAACATCAACATGATTTCAGAACAGATTAATTGGAAGGATGAGGGAGAGATATCCTGGGTGACACTAGAGCTCTTTGCTTGAATAATTGGATAGGTAGGTGTTGGTGTGAAATTTGGGACATAAGGGGAAAGTCCAGCATGGTGTTTTGTATTTATATTTCTTTCTGAGGAACCGAAAAAGCTTTACAAACAAGAAATAATTGGCAATGTAGAAATTTGTCTTCAAAACATAAGAGATCACTTGCACCCAGGCAAAGTGTGAAAATGAGAAGAAATCGAGACCTAAAACACAACAATAACTCCAACAATAGTTATACTCATGCATGCATGTTAACAATAAGGTTGAATCTGATATTAAACACTAATGTTCCCAGGACCTCTGTAACTTGTTTCTGATAATTGTTTGAGATTAACCAAGGCAGAGTAACTTAAAAAACAACAACAACAACAGCAACAACAACAACCAACTAGTCCACGTACAAGTATTTAATAGCTAGAGGGTCTGAGCATTCATTGATACTAGGATATCAGTAAATTGAACATATTCCTATTGGGACCCACACTGAGAACTGAGATTATTTCATTAATCTACACTTACATGTATATCCTATATTGCTTTAACAAAAAGGAACATAGATTACTTACAAACATCCATATAAAAGTATCATAACAGATGAATATATCAGTGCAAGGGAAGGGCCCATTATGAATATTTAAATGTTTTTTAAGAAGGAATAATCACTGTGACTACTAATGTTGCAACTATAGTGAATTACATGAAAGTACAATGCTTTCAAAGAATTACTTTTTACAGCATCTTACATTATATTTTTATGTAGTGACTGAAACATCAGAGAGAAGAATCCTATCAAAGACAATGTGCATTTGTGCTGTCTTTACAGGTGAAACAGTTTGTCATTAAAGGTCAATAGAAACGACAGGGAAGTTCTTCCCCTTACCTCTTACTCTGATACGTGCAGAGATTAGAACATTCTAACCACTTCACCTTGGAATTACTGCGTACTTTAACTTCTGAGCTATTCAGAAAGACTTTGTTCACGAAAAGTTCTCATGGTTATAAAGCATTAAACAAAAACACTTGTCCAGCGTGGTGTTTTGTATTTATATTTCTTTCCGAGGAACCGAAAAAGCTTTACAAACAAGATCTAACACATCTCTTTTAAGACAGTTGCTTGTAGGAACCCTTCCCCACTCAGTGGACACTGGGGACAGGTAATCGGAGAACTACGACTGAGAGGAGAAAAGAGGGGTGAACAGGCACCCACTGCTATCTAGTCACCAAAGAAGTGCAGGGCTGCACATCTGTCCTCCGATAAGACTTGTCGATATAAACAGCCAGGGCCTACCCTTCTCATGTGGTAGCTGGTGCTTGTAGACTCTGCCATCTGTTAACACAGGTAAGCAACAGTGAACAAAACATCAGAAGTGCAGAGAGTAAGGAGGTGAAAAAAAAAAAGTAAAACAAGAAAAAGGAACAATTATGGAGTGCTTCCCGTGTTCAGGAAACTGTGCTAGATGCTGTCACATTTATAATAGGCACCCCGTAAATACTTAGTGTCTTCCCTAATTTATGCTAATTTAATTCACATGAGGAAGAGACGAGTGGAATTGGACATATATGCTATAATTTATGCTATGTGATTAAGGAAATTGGTTTTTGTAGAGAAAAAGAAGAGTCCCTGTGAATTAAAACTGCCAATCACGAAGGAAGTTAATTTATTATCAGTGTTTGGAGGCATGAAGCCAAGGGCAGGCATAGAAGCCAAGGTCAAGATTGGCTAATACGCTCTGTATAGTAAGTGCCCCCAATAGGATCCTTTCCATTCACAGAAAATGTTACTACCAAAAATGAAGAACCCAAGGGACAAGGGACAGAAGTAGCCACTGGGATGAAGAATCCAAAGGACCCACAGATCTTCTCTAGCGGCGTGTTGAGGGTAGGAGAGAACTCTTCACAGATGAAGTCCTTGCCTTAGTTCTTGACTTCGGTAGCAGAGCAGAGGCTGTAATCTGTGGCACTAGGGCACCATCTTCTTATTCTCTGTACCCACAGGATTAAATGTGGTCTTTAACTTTTTTATAAAAATCTAGAGAAGACTGTTGAGAAGTTATAGTCTTTATGCGACAAGAGACCTACTCCAGTCAAACAAGTCAGGCACAGAATCCGAGTGATTCTGGAGTCAGATGGGCCTGAGTGTGACTCAAGGCTCTGTCACTCAGGTACCCTCTGGACTCTGGTTTCCTTTCCTGTGAAATGAGTGAAGATGTGAACTATGAGCTACTATTGTTTTTGTTTTGTTTTTTTAACTCACACATAAACTATAACATGTGCTATTTAACTTTTAAAGGACAAATTTATCTATAAGAAGGTTTTTCATCACAGACTTTCTTTTAGGTAAAATAGATGCAGTAAGGAACAGATTAGTTACGAGTCAGGAAGTTTGATTCTTCCAATTAAAATGCCACTAGACCAATAATGAGAACACAAAAGTAATGGGGTAATCAAAACATTGCCCACTGCTTCCAGTCCTACACCTGTATCTGTGCGGTTACAGAAGAGGGAATGGCAGCGTACGACGAAAAGAAAGGGGACACGGGAGGGACAGGCAGGAAGGGGACCTTATAGAGGTGAGCAAGGTCAATCTGCGGGCTATGTAAAGTTGGATAAGGAGTGTGTATTTATTAGATGAATTTGAAGTGGAAGTTATAATCTGATTTATGTTTAAAAGGATTGTTCTGTTTTCTGTGAGAAGAATTTAGTGTAAGCGGGGAAAGAAGCCAGCAACCACCTCCCCTCCCCCAAGGGTTACTAAGGTGGTTCCAACGGAAGGAGATGGTGGCTTAGAGAAATAGAGATGGAAAAGGAGGCTGATTTAGGTAATCTTTTGAGGTACAAGGAACAGGACTGTTAATAGATTGAATGTGGGGTGTCAGAGAAAGAAAGAAATCAAAGGCAGCTCCCGAAATTGGCTTAAAAATTTAGAGGATTAATGCCATTCCCTAAAGTCAAGACTGGGAAGGATGAGCCTGTGCTCCCTGCGACACGGCACGTAAGTCCAGAGTGCTATGTTGTCCCTGTTAAATTGGAAAGACCAGTAAACATGTTAGAGGAGATGTCAAACAGGTGAGTGACTCTGAGTTGGACTTCCCTGAAGTCAGGGCTGGAAACAAGAGATGTCATCCTATAGATTAGAATACATGAGGTTACCTGAGGAGAGTATGGCTAGGGAGCTTGAGGACGTCTAGGACTGAGTCTTGATGAACTCAAATATTCAGAAGTGGAAAGGAGAAAAGGAACCAGGCCCCAGAAAGAAGAGGGAGCCAGTGAAATGGAATCATCAGCCAGTGTGTAGTCATAGAAACCATGAAGGAAAAAACAGCAAGAAGGGGCTGGTCAACAACCTTATCGAAGAGTCAAGCTAAGACAAGGCTGAATGACGAGAACTGGGCGTCGCAGAGGTCCTGGGGGATTTGACAATTGCAGTCTCAGTGAAATGACGGGAATGGAAGCCCCTGGACTGTAGTTTAAGGACAAAGTGTGAGGTGAGTAGGTGTAGACAACACTTTCTCAACAGGTGGTGCTGGTACAGGCAGAATGTAAATGGGGGAGTGGCTAAAGGGATGCTGAGGTCAAAAGGGGAATTTTTAAAGATTTGAGATACAAGAGCATATTTATATGCTGATGCCAGTCATTGAGTCGTGAGGCAGAAATGCATGATTCAGGAGAAAGACAATACAATTGCAGGTGAAAAAGACCTTGAGAAGGTGAGAGGGGATGGGATTCAGAATCCACAGGCTCCCCTCTGGCCTCACTCTTCAGCCGAGGGGAAAAGACCCTCTTTGGCTGTGCACAGTATGAGGCCCCACACAGAGGCACATGCATTCTAATTATAACTATGACCTCATGTATGTATGTGTCAGGCAGGCTGCAAGGAAATAGAGTAACTGAAGAGTTAAATGAGGACACCAAGGGGGAATCTTCCATCCTCTAGTGTCACTTAATACCTGCTTTTATAATAGAATTGTTAAAAGTAATGAAGTCTCATAAAAGATCCTAAATCAAGGTGTTCTCATCAGTTAACCAATGAGCGAAGAGCTGACACACATACACACTTGTTTCTGTACACACAAAACACCTGGCTACTACACTGGGCAATGTATTGCTCCTGGTGGTAAATACTACATACCAGCCCCAGGGTTATTTCTTCATAGCGTTAATAAATACCTATACAGCCTGTCTTTCAGTACTGTTATTAGAATTTTATAAATATGGCTAATTTGGGGGTAGCTATGAGGCTGTCCCCTGTCTCCTGTTAAACTAACACAGCTGAAGGCGAGCCTTTCCCTACTCAGCATTCTCTCCATAAATATTCCGCTCTGCTGTCTCCTGCTGGGGTCAGGCTACCTCAGGTTTCTGAATATCCGAGGGGCACTGCAGGGAGGATATGTGGTCTGGAATCATTGCTTCCTCTTCATAGCCTTTTGTCTCTGGAGTCTGATGCCTCCACAATTGGTTCTGTAGAGGAGAGCGCAATCTCTAAGTGAAAGAGAGAAGGGAGTTCTTTCGCACAAGGAACAGAGAGAGCTCATCCCTGTACTTGGGTCTTTAACATTGTTCCTGGGCTACAGGACAGTTTAATGAATTGGGCACTCTGAGGTTTCATGTAGTTTTGGTGAGTGAAACAAATCTGGGGAAGACACCAAGACAAGAAGAAAACCTTGCAGGAACAGGAAAGGCCACTTAAAAGCAACTATTTCCACCATTACATTTTACCTCAACTATGTCCACAAAGCAAGAGGATGGAAAAGTAGAAAATGAAATAAAATTATTAATGAGCTACCACGTGAAGGAGACCTATTATCAACCATTCAGGCAATGTGATGAAATGGAAAATGTTTAGAGACCTAGAGGCAGACAGCTCTGACACTAACCCACTGTTTGGCCTAGGAAAACAGGCAAATTCTGTAAGTTTAGTGTCCTCCCATGACACAGGAGGATATGAACACATTCTTAACAGAGTAATTACCAGGCTTAAATGAGGTAACATGCAAAACACCAAGGACAGTACATGACATACAGGACTGTCTCATAAAACAGATGTTTCCTTCCACTTCTGGGAAAAGAAGAACTGTAAATTCTTCAAGAGCTTTTCAAGCTTGATGTGGAAACATTTGAAACAAGGAGAACAATTATGCACTGAACAGAACAGCAGTGATCACAAGTATGACAGGAATTCAGACAAGAGAGATCTGGGTGCACTGGACTACTCTGCCGGTCAAAGATTTGTCTAACTGTTGGGTCTTACATTGGGGGTGTCTGGGGTAAGGAGAATAGAGCAGCAAAGTGAGGAAAAAGGATGTTAAAAGCGGGCCAGAGGGCATGGGGATGTTGGAGCAAAGACACAAATAAATGATAATGACATTGAATAAAATTATGCAAAGTGATAAATGAAGCTCTTCAGCTGATCTGTAATTTACAGACAGAGCAATTCATGCTCTCAGTAGAGACACTAAAAATAACTAGAATGGCTACGAAGGGGTACAGTATGAGTATGTACTGAATAAATACTAATAGAAGACAATGGTTTATCAGAGTTCATTTTGTAAGCGAAGAAAAAGATCCATGAATATAAAGTAATAGGTCATATTTACAAAAAAAAAGTGAGCTGATATTAATTTGTATAATTACTAGCAGATAGAACATCAAGACAGCTTGGTTTTTTTTCCCTACTGATGGTGGTGAGATAATCACTTTGGTTTGCTTGACGTGATCTTGTAATGATTCCTTCGGTATCATTATAGCTTTAAACTTAGCAGGGCCACTTTGCTGGTCTTCACTTGGTTTGTCTAAATCCCAGAGTTTTCATTTTCTACATATATTTATAGTTAATTATTTTAATTCATATTAAACCCAGGATTTCTGAATCCCAGCTTTTGCACTGGGTCACAGTGGGTTACCTAAAAAAAAAATCACCCTTGGAATGTGCAGATTTGATACTAAGACAAAGACTATGGGTAATGAATACTTGTCAAGCCAAGGGATTCTCCAATTTTATAAGAAATTCTGCTGACTCCACATATAACAGCAAAAGGTGTCCTGAGAAATGGGAGAGAACCAAAAAAAAAATAATCCTATATCCCTTCATTTCATTTTTTTCTTCTTTCAAGCAGAGCTATATTCATACATTGATTAAAATATCACACATATGGAGAGCTGGCTTCCAACGTGGCCTCTAAAAAGGGAAATCTAGAAAGTGAATTTCTGATGTGCAAGGACAAATATTTTATAGGGCAGAGAATGCTCCTGCATTGAGAAGCTACTGACCATGCATTTACAATGTGGAGTAGAAAGGGTCCTTAAAATTAATCTAATGTAACCCCTTAAATGAGCCAGAAAACCTGTCAATAATATCTCTGTCAACCAATCTTCACCCTGTTCTTGAACATCAGCACTTATGGATGCAATATCTGGGCTAAAGTCAAGAAAAAGTCAACTCAATATTTGTATGCATTAGACTGACTAATGAATCTACCAGTATACCATATTATATGTCTCTTTAGATGTACGGCTTGGATATAATAACCTTTTGCTCAAAGGAATGACAACATTCTCTCTCTCTCTCTCTCTCTCTCTCTCTCTCTCTCCCACACACACACACACACACACACACACACACACACACACAAAGAGAAAAATAACAAAAAGCTGAGATTGCTTTATTACCTTGGGAAGCATTTGTTATAACACAGGACAGAAAATGTGATGGACAACAATCACAGCATAAACATAGTTATAGCTGGAAGAGTCCTTCTTGTAGATAATCTAGCCCAAGATTCCTTTTACTTAAAGAGAAATAAAGAGTTTAAGAGATTTGTCAGGATTTTACATGTTTCTGCCTCAGTGATATTTGATTACAGGGAGGGAGAGAGAAGGAGAGAGAGATTGAGGGATTACTGATTACTTAATACAGATGCAGGAGTACTGATAACCATAGCTCAAAGATGGAAAAACACCAAAATGAAGGCAGGCAAATCAGGATCAATATTCTCATTAAATACTCAGTGACCCTTTTCCCTCTGGATTGATAATTTTCCTCACTTTTCTGGGTTACCTTTTATGTATTAAATACAGAAAAAATAATAATGAAAGAGTCCCTTGAGTATAACTGGAATCAATGCTGTTTACTGTACCTTTGGAATCGATGTATCTAACACGTTTTCCAATACTTACTGTGCATATGGTCTCATTAGATTCATGTGCAAAAAAAAAGTTCAAAGGGGAAAAAAAAACTTTAGAAAGCCATTCATAATTTTCTCTTTAGAATTTAACAGTCATTCTTTACTTCATCTCATAGTCTGCATACATCCCAAGTGATCAATCGTTCAAATAATGTGAAGTTCAGACCACAGCAAACTACGTGTGCTGTACCATGAATCGTTTGGATCACATCCTATTTCTATTTCTTCACTAAAGAACAAATATAATTTAGCTGAAATAAGACTCTATATCTTGATGACAAGTTAAGATATTTAATTTTTTTATGAGACCATGTCTCTGGTAGCGAAGTGGGAAAGCCACAGCATTACAACCTATGCCATGTTTCACTGTCAACTCTGTAACGACCTGTCTCCCTTACTACTTCACGGGCCTTTTGAGAATAGGGCCTTGATCATTATCCCATATAAATATTATAAAGACAAACACTTAGAAAGCATTCAGAAACCATTTATCAGCTAGCTGAACATTTCTCTGTTTTAGTTTCCTCAACTGCAGGGGTAAGAAGGGAGTCCAACAGTACCTACCAGAAGATGTTAACACTCGTAACACACGTACCTGGCACACAGCAGATGCTGATTCAGTACTGCTCCATTGCACAACTCTGGGAGATGTCATTCACATAGTCCTCTCCAGACCCCACCCCCAAAGTATGAACTGTCATCTTCATTATCATCATCATTACCACCACCATCATTATTACTAGCCTCAAGAATAGAAAGATTTCACTTCATCTAAACTACAGAGAGGGCAGCAAACACATAAAAAGGCCCTTCATGGTGGGGATCACTGTGTCTACCTCCTAAAGCGAAAAGGTCCGAATTTTGAATAATTTGTATGGACGTTTGCTCTCTCATCCTTGTTTGAAGTCATCAGTAAAAAAGAATTATGACTGAATCACATGGAGTTAAGCTTGGAGTTTCATCTTATTAACACTGATTCTAATAACTACTGTGAACTCAAACCACTGGAGACTGATGAAAATAAGATAATGACGATCCCAATGAAAATTGAGAATTTTAATTTTTAAAGAAATTAGATATTCTGGCACACAGAATATTAATGACATCATTTATATCACTGGATTTCAATCAATTTTGTGACAGGATCATTTTCTCAAAACAGTAGAAGCACATCCAATGGGTATTTTGTATAGAGAGCCTGGATCCTAGCCTCCTATCCTTTCTCTTCTTTCTGGCTCATCAGGAACACTGTGGTTGCCTCTGAAAACCAATTTGGAACCTCTGACCCAGAGAAAGCAAAACTTCCATCTTCCAGAAGCCCTGAGGAGTCACTCTAGAGAGTTAAATATTTGGGTTTGTGGATGATTTAGACATTTTGATAAAAAAATCTTTCATTTAAAAATACTCCCCACATTTTGCTAATTAAATATTAATAACTAAAAAACATTTTAGTAAATTTAGAAAACATAAAAAACTTACCACCCCCAGAATTAATTCCTGTTAACATTTTGATTCACACAGTTTTGGTCCGTTACATGTTTATGTGACTTTTGTCCCTTTTCACAAAATTGGGATTAAATTCCATCTTTTGATTTTTGAACTTCTTTTTATTAACTTAGAAGACATATCTTACATATTTTCCTATGTCACTAAACCTTTTGCTACGACATACTGTTTAAATGGGCTTCACTGTGCTAAGGTCACAATTAATTTATTATGTATACTTGGCCTACATACAGAGAAAAACAAATCACGGTTTCTATCTGTTCTCACCCAAACCTATTCTTGTCAAAACTTTGGCTATTCAGTATAAGCAAAAGATTTAAACAATAAAGTCTTAAGTTGCATTTAATTTAGCACCGTGGAAGCTATATGTGTATAGAATTGTATCATTCACTGCATTGAGTTCTGGGACTTGTGTTGCTCCGTCTATTTTGCAGTTGGGAATTTTTTTCCAAAGATGAAAGTCCTATAATACTACCCTCTGAATCGCTTCAGAGTAAAAGAAAACTGTTTGTAGTTTAAAAATTGTCAAAAAAAAGCCCCAAATGTTTTCTTGCTTTTTTGTTGCTTGAAACAAGAAGAGAAGATAATTAGGTAATTTTCTTTTAATAATATATTTAATTTTTATTTAAACTTTTGTTTTAAAGAGAAAAGCCTGGACTGTATTATACAAATACACATAATTCACACATGACCTCTTAATAGTTATTTAAACACAAAATCTTCAAATGGTTTATTTTAGGAGTTGAATTCATTGGGCTCTTTATTTTTTTTCTTCACTGAGAAAACTGGGAGTATGTGGACTATTTTATTTTTTAATTTTTTTTGCCTTCAAGTTTTCCCCTTTTTATTTTATTTTTTAAATTTTATTAAATTTCTTGGGGTGACATTGGTTGGTAAAATTATATAGGTTTCAAGTGCATGATTCTACAACACATCATTTATATACTGCATTGTGTGTTCACCACCCGGAGTCAGTTCTTCCATCACCATAAATGGAACCCCCTTCCTTCCTGTAATACCCTCCTCCCCCCATACCCTCTGGTAACCACTAAACTATCTTGTGTTGGACTATGTTTGTTAATGCAAATTTTAGCAGAGTGTTGCTATCCTTCATTTAACAGGCATTGGGTCTTGATTAATATTGAACGGTATTAATAACATTAAATAATATTTGCTGTGCTTTTCATTAACTTTAATTTTCAGGAGCACAAGCTTTCCTTATAAAAGGAAGTGATTTAGCTTATTAGGAGCTAAAAGTCAGACTTGGGTTCACAATCTAGTTCCATCAGTTATTAGATAATCTTGAGCAAATATTAAATTGCTTTACTTCAATAAATTTTAGCTTAGCTATGCATAAAATAGGGACACTATTACCTTCTTCAAAGCATGTTGGTAGAAGGTACACAATGCGTTTAGTACCATACTTGGCACCTAGGCAGGGAAGCAAAACAAACAGAAACCAACACAACAACAACTAACATTAACATCAAATATGTTTGAAAACCATGTCTTAGACATTTTCAAACCTGAATTTAATCTGAAAAGGAGATTGACGTGTCTCAGTAATCTCTGTTTATGAAGGTAAACATTATTATATTCGGTTCATCAAATGCAAGAATGTAACTTAGGACAAAAAAGGAACAATTGAATACAGATGCAAAGCCATCCTCCTCAGCACATGCATTAGCAGCTTAGGCACATTAGCCAGAAGCCACAGTGGTCACTTCTCAAAAGCAAAGACTTCTGACAGGAACTGGTGCAGTTTACGTATTCCATGTAAGTGTTACATGTGTTAATATTCTAGTTAAATCTGGTCTTTTCTAAAACATAACTTCCTTTTGGCCAGGGACTAGGGCTCATAATCAGAGTGTGTGAATGCCTTCTATTTTGAGGACCTTCAATAAGGCTTTCATGGTACTGGTAATGATGATAATGATACACATGTGGGAACTCTTTATTCATAGCCTTCCAAAAGCTCTTGGCTGATGTAGCTGTTTCCACAGTCAGACACACACCCATTGGCTGTATGTGAAAGGAAGGACTGGGTGAGGTTCACCAAAAGACCTCAGTTACCTTAGTGCCCAAGTTAGGGCTTACAGGCCAGGTCAGACCATGTCATAATTCTCTGGCCCTGATTCACATCACTGATGGATCATTTGGTTGGCTGAGGCAGCATCTTCTATTAGTAGAAAGAAAAAAATTCTAAAGCAAAGACATCTGGATTTGAGTCCCATATTTTTCACTTAGTGGTTAAGTGATGCTGAACACAGGTAGACAGACACTCAGAACTTTACCCTAAGGATGATTCTAAATCGCCTAATTTAATATAATATAATGCAATATAGTATCCTCTCTATCTGTATGCTTGTGGGAATTTAAACTATCAAAATATAGTTTAAATTTGTAACTTGTAAAATAAAGTATTAAACACGTAGTAATTGTGGAAGAAAAACACCCTCGCCTACTCATTATGGAAGAGAGAAAACAAATTCATGAATGGGGCACAAGAGGAAACACGTGAAGCTGCAGGTTATCCTGTGGCAAAGTCATTGTGACTGCCCCCAAACCAGATCAACAGCATTAAATTTCATAGAGTTCATTTTTATAAAATGCTTACCTGCTGAGTTATGCGTTACATTCATTTTCACCTTCTATGTTAGTGGAAGCTGAATGTTTCTGTGAAGAACAGAAATCAGGCTGAACTGGGAAGCGACAGGGGCTAAACAGGGGTCAAAAATCCACTTGTCTCAAGGGCCAAAGAGTTCATGGGAACCAACTGAGGGGTCTGGGGGATTTGGGGGTCACTGCAGCATGTGCTGTAGAACACAATATATTCCACCCCGAGGAATACCCATTACTCAACCAGGAGAAGTTGTGGGTCTAGTGAAGCCAGATTTTCTTATTTTCTAAGAGAAGGCAGACACTCAAATGTTTTTGAAATGTCAAAATTATGAAATTTTGGATAAAAGTAATTTTTTAAAAATACTGTGCTGGAAACATAGATTTTTGTTTACAAACACTTTCCTGAGCTGGGTCTACATCATAAAGTTCTAGTTTTTAATCAATGTGCTATAAAATCAGATCTTATTTCAATCTCAGCTCTAAACACTAACAGAATGGCTTTGGCTAACAAATTTAACCTATCTGAGTTTCATTTTCCTCTTTCAAAGTTGGAAGAAAAACACCTTTGTTGGCAAGGATTGCAAAAATGAACATGGATGAAAATAGTATAATAGGTGCTGAAAGAACTTAGCTCTTTTTCTCTTTTTCTGGATAACTTGATCATTCTGTTTTCTTCTTTTTATACTTGTCATATTTAGAACATGTCAGATATCCTTGCTATTAAGAGGGTCAGGACTACCCCATTTGTTGTTGTAAGAACTTTTTTTACTTGAATTATAAAGAAAAATCTGAAACTATGGCTATCACCAATTCTTCTAAAGAATAGAGATGACTCAGCATCAAGTCTGAAATTTTTTTCAGATTGGCCCAAGGAAGAATGCTTCTTTGCAAAATTATCATCTCCTTTAGCAAGTGCTTTTCCACTATATTATCAGCTACTCTCGGTCATAAAGATGCTCTCATTAGTCACACTGCGTTTAAGGACATCAAGAATGTGGTAAGTGATGGCACCTTGTGAGCTGAGAACAGATCAATTCTGCTTAGATTACAGTTGAATCTACAGCCAAAGATCGATGTTTCAAAGCAAGAGGATTATATAAAATAAATTTAGACCGTTAATATTTTCCAACTATACAAATGTTAGTGCAAGTTCAGTAAGCAAATGACCAGTGACTGACTGGAAATATTAATCTTGTCTCTACCTTCCAGGGGTCTTGGCTAAACCATTTAGATTTGATATAAAAAACCCTAAGTTGAGTGAAAGAAGAATATAAAATCATATACCACAGTTAGAGGAGATTGGACAATATGTGCAGTCAAACCTGTCCAGACAGGAGCATTATGAATCAGGCATGTTTAAGCATGCATTTAGAGAGTGGGCTCTACAGAGGATAAAAATCAGAAGGTCGCACAGTGGTGGAAGAATCAATTTCCCCTGTTGCAGGCTGATATTTTCCTTTCTCTTGCTTCAGAGTGTAGCAGTGCACCCTATGGAGTCTAAAATATGGACAGTCTAGCTAAGAGAGCAAGATGGCTAAATGTTTTCTTTATGTAAAATTAACCAGGAGTGTGGTGTTTCTTGTCACTTCATTTTTAACAAGTGAGAGGGTATTTTTAATGACTGCTAAGGTTTTAGGCACCTGGCTCAAAATACTACAAATTCTAAATTTTGTAGATGCTTTTATTAAATGAAGCACTTTAAAAATAAAAGTCAATTATAATTCAAAGGATGTTCTTAATACAGCAAAATATCCTATGTTCTCTAAAATACAAAATTCATCTGATGGTTAATGAACCACCATGTAAATTCCTCCTGCAGGAGACAAAGACTGAGCCAGTCAAGTAAGAGTCATTCCTTCCTCTGGGTCCAGATAATCAGAGCAGAGCAGAAATCTGCTGGAGAAAGCCCAGTGATCCCAGAGTTCCCATTTTCATAATCTGAATGACCTAGGAAATTCAAAGGAAAGCAATATGGGATCTATACTGTCTTTAAAACACTTAAGTCCTTCTCTCTGTCTTACCAGTGTTAACCGACAGAATCTTGTGAATTTTTATGTGAAATCATGGTTGATTTTGAATATAAACTCTCCAGATTGGTTACTGTTATATAAAAAATTACTGTAGATTATGTTGCTATTCTTTTATTGGCTTGTTGGTAGAAGGACACCATATCCCAATTATTCTCTCTAGTTGTTTTCATTAGTATTCTTCCATTTAAAAAAAATTCAGTTTGGAAAATATGTTTAAATTACATATATCTGACCTATGAATTGTTTGTGGGATTTAATGTGGATCAGTAATGACTACAGAGTAAGGGCTTAGCTATTTTGGGAAGGTACCTCTCTCCACAAAATGCTGCCCAGGAAAGCGAGGTAAGAGATGTGGGTGAGAAACATTTGCTTGGTTTACATTTTCCTTGTGGTTATGCCGGCTAGCATTTTCCAGGGGACATTTCCAGTCTGGAACAGAAGGCACGACGAAAATACCACCTTCTTTTCTTCAAAGCACATGCTCACAAGGCTTTTTTAGAGTCACAATGATCGCAGCAAAATTTCCTTCTTGAAAATAATACCAATGCATTGTTTTCAGACCAGATCGTGTCAACTAAACTCAGATCTGGTTTTTCTATGTATATTTTAACTGCAGTTGGACTCCAGAATCTCCAGCATTGCAGTAAATGATCTTGATTTAGATGCAAAAGAATAAAAAGGGAACAAAAACGTTTCCCTCATACTTAAGTTTCAGTGTGTCAGCAGGTTAGGCACTTACAAAGGTGGCTGTTCCGATTGGTTTGAAGGTATTTCTCTGTATTTGCCAAGTATCCCTCTCCCTTTCAAGTCTCTCTTTTTGTATTCAATTTAAAAACTTTCATGAAAGCAAAATGCTGCTTTAATTTATCTTTTGAATCAGATCGTCTCCATTTCTGTTTCAGCTTAATTTTTTGGTACAGATATGAAGGAATGATATGTTTATGATTAGACAATTCAGTAGAGTGGATTTCTAGAATAGCAAAACAGCTATGAGTGTGTAATTTAATATTAATATTAATAATTAATATTAAAATTAAATTACCAATTTATTTTAATAAATTAAGTGCCTTCAAGGGTGTTCCCAGAATGGTGTTACTATTTTTGACTTGCAATTCCATTATGCAAGAGAATGAAAGGCATCACAAAGAAAGAAAAGAAATGTTCACAGCTTTTCTTATTTATGTCATAACGCATAGTGAACAACTTTTAATGATGGATTTTCAAGTGTTGTGATTTGTTACCTTTAAGAATTTGAGGGGGGGGGTCCTTGGTGGTGTAGTGGCTAGGCTTCAGCACTCTCAACACCACAGCCTGGGTCAATTCCCATCCAGGGAACTACCCCTACTCCCCACCAGACAAAAAGAATTTGATTTTCTTTTATCGAAATTTAAAATCCTGAAAATATCACCTATATGAATATAGTCTATTCTATATTCACAGCCAAAACAAAAGAATGAGAACCACAGTGCACAAAACTACTAGAGAAAAGCTCTTCTACAATCTTAGGCCAGGGCTGCTTTGGGGGACCACCCATCTATTCATTCATTCATTCATTCAACCAGTATTTACTGAGCACAGGCGTTGTGCCAAGTCATTTGTTAATAAGTTTTATTTTCTGCCCTCATAGAACTTACAATCTAGTGAAGGGTAAGGAAAATCAAGTAAGCAAGTAAATAGCTCTATAACTACAATTTTGATAAATGCTATGAGGGAAATACACAGCATGCAGAGAGTAATAGTGGAGATCTAGATACATAAGGAAAGAAACCTCTTCAAGGAGTCATATTTAAAGCTGAAACTTAAAGGATAAGAAGAATCCATGGATTTATATTTTAAAAGGGAAAGACTCAGATGACTGGGTTTTTATTTAAAAACTAGACCCAGGTTTAAAACAAAACAAAAACAGACTCCTAGACACACAGAACAAACTGATGGTTGTCAGATGGGAAAGGGTGAGGGTCATGGATGAAGAGGTGGAGTAAGAGGTACAATCTTGCAGTTATAAAATAAGTAAGTCATGGGGTTGTAATGTACAGCATATATTATACAGAATATAATCAATCATATCGTAATAACTCTGCATGGTGACAGATGGTTAATAGACTTATTGTGGTAATCACATCATAAGGTATATAAACATAGAATCACTATTTTGTACACCTGGAATTAATATAATAATGTATACTAAATATAACTTACTAATCAACTAAAAGTATAAAATATAAAAACTATACAGGTTTAAAGAATATACAGATGCCAAAAATATATCTTCGTTCAGTCTGAGAAGTCATGTGACTGCTAACGGACATTGTTTAAATACGTTTTCATGAGGGATTTGAGTTTGTCACAGAGATTAAAACTGCAGGATACCACTACCATTACTGATGAAAAGTGACATGAATCTGAAAGATAATTGTTTTTGTTATCTTAACTGCTGCTTACACATGAACCTGGTGAAATTCCTAGTGATTCAAACAGGGATGTCATCAACTTGGGCTTAAAACTTCTTTATTACCAGAGGACAAGAGATGACTGAGGTTAATTTAATACCCACTGTGAGGGTTGTGGCAGCTAAAGGTAACACATCTCCTATTTCCTGAAAACAGTACTTAACTCACAGATGCTGCAAATCACGCAGCATCTACCTGTATCACACGAAATATTTAAAAGTAAAGTGTAAAGGGCCCCCCAGTGGGGGAAAAACGTCTTGAATCATGAAGAAAAATGCACACAGAGATTAAAAATTTAGTAGAGACATATTCACTGACATGGAAACATGGTCCCATCATAGAAAGTAAAAGAATTACAAAACAATGCTTAGAGTATGGTCCCATTTATGAAATTGCATGTCTGAGCATGTTTATATGGTTATATAGAAAAAATTTACAAAGAAATATTCCAAAATACTACTAAAATTGCTTCTTGATGATAGGCTTATGGATGATTTTCTTTTTATACATTTTTGTATTATCTTTTTTTCTCACAATGAGGATGTAGTTTTTAAAGGTGAAAAAAGTCTTTAAAGTTTACATTTACCAAACTCAAAATGAGACTATTCTGACCTCTCTGAGCCTGTTTGTACTTATTTTAAATAATTATGATGATGTTAGCTTTCCTGGCATGACAGAATTTGGGGGAATATAAGTAAAAAATAAAGAATGTAAAATGACTGAGAATTATAAAAGATTATATTAATATAAGGTGTAATGATGAATATAAGGTGTATTGTTTTTGCTGTCAACTCTTTCATATGTATACATCTTATATCCCCCAAGGAAATTCTATGTTGCTAGTATATGCAAATTGTGCTAGTCATATAAGAGCTCTACAAATAGTTGTTTTTCAACTAACTAATTATCTTTTTTGAAAACATATTTTCACTTGGTAGAATACTAGAATAATAGGACCTGCAAACAGAGGGAATTCTGACTTCCAAGAATAATACCCAAGTATAAATCTAGTTTATTTATTTTAGTAAAAACTGGTTGTTGAGTTATGTTGAAACTTTCATGATAAATGTGTTTTTTTCTTTCAGGCTCCAAACATGGAAAGAAAGCATTCATCTTTTTATGAACCCATGAGAATGATAAGAACAGTTCTGGCTCTCCAGGTACTTTCTATCAATAAGTCACCCTGACAAAGACTTGGAGCGTGTACGAGAAACTCAAATAAGTTCTGAGGTCACTCAAAGAAATAGGAACATCCTATCACAAAGAGAGAAATGAGATAATGTGTGTTTTACTCCAAATAAAACAAGTTTTACTAAAGTTTAACTACCAAACTATTTACTATCCCAACAAAAATGGCATTTTCAAGATAGTGTTTGAGAAAAAGATAATTAATAAAACTAATTTGTTGTTAAACAGAGCATTTTAATAATAATTTGGATGTATCTTTTGCATAGTTTGTTTTTTTCCAACATCATCTTGATGGCTCTTGAATTATTCTAGACCCCATTAAACCCCGTTTCATTTTTCAAAATTAGCCATACAAAAGGGAGTAAGTTTAATATCGCTATTAGGTATTACATTCCATAAAGCTGCTGAGAAAAGAACTCTCATGAAGAGGCCAATGTACAGTTCACTGCATCTTGACAAAAATGACATATAAATTTCTCTAATAAGATGGTCAGGGGTTCTCTGGTGGTGTAGTGGCTAGGCTTCAGTGCTTCAACGCCACGGCCTGGGTTCGATTCCCAGCCGGGGAACCACCAAAAAAAAAAAAAAAAGATGGTCATGATTTCTTTCAAAATATCCAGATTCTATAATTCAGAACCCACTACAAAATAGGTCTAGAAGTACCCAATGCTAACCAACTAAAGCACACTCTTAAATGGACAGTTTACTCTCAAATAAACTAGTCCATCCCAAGATTACACTTTTGGAGGTTTTGATGAAAAAAGAATGCACTACCTTGACTAGTTACCCAACTGACAACACAAATTTGCTATCGGGAAGTTCTACATTTTGTATTTATAATCTTCATTCTTCCCAATGAAGTTGAATCTCATTGACTATAGTTTAGGTTTCCCAAAATAGCAAGAAGTAATGCCCTATGTAAAAACTGTCAGCTCTTATGAAGCAAATGAGTGTCAGCTCTCAGTTTTCCCCAATGAAATGATTCTAGTTTGCTTATCCTTTCTTAAAGAGTTCAACTTGTAGTCCTTTAAACACACTGCACTTTTCTGTGGCTCCTCAGCAACGGCCATGAAATCTCAAGTTTCTAAGACCAAACACTAGACCTGGATTCCCATTCAGGTCTGACCACATGGCAATTCTATGTCCATGACCAGTGATTTGTCTCTGCTCAAATTGTACCAGCTTCACCTATAAAACCACATCCCAATACAAACTCAACACAAAGGAAATAAAACAAAGCCCCAAGAATATTTTCATTGCATGAAATAGGGTCAACTTAATTTTTTAAAGCTTACTGTAAATGTATCTAAAATTTTAATTTGGGGAAGTCAAAAGTTATTTGAAAATTCCGGATGCAGTATATTTTAAAATTTTTGATGTGACATACAAGCTCAGTACCTCTTTTCTTGGTTAACTTTATGTAGTTCTTATAATTAGGGAAATGGTAGCATGACTTTACAGAGTTGTAAATCTACATAATATATTACATACCATGAGCATATTAAATCCATTCCTCCCATTAAGTCACTGAAAAGCCTTTTCATATATAAACCAAATAAGGCAATTATTCTCAGAGAAATTAAATTACAAACCTGATTCAAATGCATTTAAAATTTTTAAATGAAGTGGGGGGGCTAGGTTGTGTGTAAAATAAAATGCAAGATAAAACACTTACATTTCACACTGTAGAAAAATGTTTGCACTGACAATGATATTGTTAGAGAAGAGATCGATGGATAAAACTAGTCCAGATGATGAATGTAGCATTCCTAACACACTTTTACCTGCAAAGATTTTTCTGGCTTTAATTCAATGAAATCCATTATCCTGGGTGGTAATGGAGCCCTCTACCCTACTCATCTCAGGCATCTTTGGTCTCTAGAGCTGCCTTGAAGCCTTGACATAATAAAAAAGGTCAAGCAGATCCCAGCAAGCATTTGTAAACTACAATAGCTTCCCATTTCGGCTGCAAACCACATTCTTGTGCTAAGCTTTGCTCTCCCCTGTTTCATTTTATTGTATAAGCAGGCTAATTTGGAAATGGCTAGTGTACTTGGGAACACCTAGATTTTTCAAAACAATGCTACTTTTTTACTTGACCCCCTAAAGAAGTAAATCCATAATACAATATTGGAGCGAACTCTAAAATGGTGCCTGGATACTGAAGGAATGAACAGCAAATAGCAGCACTATTAAATAAAATGAATGCACAGTCCAGCTCATCTTTGCTTTCTGGGACACAAGGCACAAACATGAAAGGATTGGGGTAGAATTTCAAGAAAACTGATTTGTTTCAACAATCATTTGGCAACATGCAGGACAGAAAATAACACCACAAGCCACCTCCCTTTCCCATCATTGTCAAGTCAGGGATCTCAAATCACCCCCAACAAACCTAATTAAAAATAAAGAGACAGGCTATGCATTCCCAACTAGGGCTATGATACAGATTAAACGATAGGCATCTGTCCTAATTGGTCACAATGAAACTAAACGACAATAACAAGAATAAACCTCACATTAATCCAAATAAAGCCAATGAACAATATTATAAACCAGAAGTATAGTTTCAAAAATATGCAATTACCTCCAAGCATGCAAGGTCATTTATAATACATAAAAATGATCGCAAAGAATGCTCTGCATATAAATATATTTCATAAATGCATTATAAATGCTAGCTGATGTGTATATATGATATACATATCCATAGAGTACACATTTGTATATCCACCATCAAATCTATGCACTAAAAATGAAACTGCATTTGACAAATGCTTTCTCAGCAAGAGTACATTAGAATATGAAGTAGAACGCTAAATTCTGGGGCCACCTTTTCTAAGCAATGAAGGAAATAGGCAAAGCAACCTTAAAATTAGGCCAGGCAGCTTATGAGACCCGGAATGTGTTTTTGAGGAAGGCCCAGCCCTATAACGTGAGAGCTGCAAATGAAATGATTCCTTTGAATAACACCCATTTCTTGTTAGCTCTTTTTCCTTCCCCTGATTCTGTTGCTCAGCTTGGAAGGAAAGCAACCAAGTGGCTCAGTCTGCATTCTAAGCCAGTTCAAGATAAAATCAGAACACCTTCTTTTTTTTTTTTTTTTTTAAACACAAGCAGATGCCTTCTTACTTCTCTTCCTGGCAACCTTCCTCTCTCTCTCCATCCCCATCTCCGTCTGCATCTCCACATCTACCTCTCCTACTCTAAGGGAGTCATTGTTCAAGTGCAGGCCACAAATGTATACACAGGTCATTTAACAGCAAGCTAACCCAAGAAGACAGCCCTAGTGTGCACCCTTACCATGTTGAGACCTGGAGAAGCTGTTGAAAGGAGGGAGAGATGCAAACTGAATCCATATTCCTTGTGACCGAGTCGGATGCAGCCTCCGAACCCAACATCAGCAGCGGCTGCTGGGATTTTTCCCCCCTCCGTCTCTGGTTGGCGACGGTGCGAATAGGAACCACCCTTCCAGCCACACTAGAGTATCAGGAGTCGAGGCGGCAAAAGCAGCAGCATCACCTCTTAGCCGCCTCCCTCTCGGAGGATGGGGTGAGCTCAGAAACAGCCAGGAACTTGCAGCAGACACCTCCTCTGGCTCCTCCTCTCCGGCCCCCTCCCCCAGGGCCCCACCCCTGCTGCGGTAGAGGCTGCCGCCCCGGCAGCTGCCGGTTGTCATGGTAATGACCAATGGTAAGCGACCTGATTAAGGGGGAGGGGAGATGGGCGAAAGGAACTTCAGGGTGGGAGTGTGTGTATTCGTGCTGCTGGCCTCCGGGATGCTCTTGGTTGTTCCTAACCTGATCTTCGGGTCTTTAAAAATCCGTCAAGGGTGTATAGGCACGGCAGAAGAATAATTTTAAATTTAATCGAAATCTAGACTGAAACATACAAAATAGCTTAGCTATATGTGCCTTTTCTATGATTTTTCAATAAAATGCATTAAATTTGCTATCAGAAAAAAGAACGATGCCATGTAATAGATGATTATCATTCCACATATGTTTGTCCTTTATAACATCTTTTACTCAGTGCCACTCAAGGTTGTTAAAAAGCAAAGTGAGTGCCTGGACTTTGCAAGAAAACAAGGATCTGTTTGGTTCCTCGACACTACTTACTCCCCCTCTTCTTTCTAGGTGAGTCCCTTGTTCTTACTGTTTTTCCAGCTCCCCTCTGAAGAGGACCCGGGGTGATGTGGCACTCTGTGGGAAAGGAAGTTAAAACAGAGGAAACAAATTCCTTGAGCAATCACAGTTCTCAACAGCACAAGTTGGTGAACAGTTCCAAACCTTTTCGGTGTCAAACGCCAAGAGTGTTCGATTTCCTACATGAAATTCCGGGCCATTTTCATGGATGCTCTTTTGAAGGTCCCAAGACAGCTGGTAGTCCAGGTGGTAGCTAGGAAAAAAGAAAATCAACAGTCTTGAGTCCTAGGTGAGTTCTGTTTCTAACTATAAATCATAGATGACACTGGTATTTATCTCATGCAGCAGTTACAAAGGTTGAATAAGATAATGCACTAAAAGCACTTTTCATGTAGCAATAAATAATTACTATTTTAAGTTGTAGTAGTAGTACCTATAGCTACTTAATTTGAGGAGTTAGAGAAATAGCAACGCAATTTCAGATATGGAAAAAAATTAAGGTGAGAAACACTTAATACATGATAGCTGTGATGATGATGACGACGACCACGAGGACAATGACAAAGACAGGGAGGCCCTGGATTAGAAGTTCTCTAAAGTGTAACAATGGAGGACATTTTAAGTCTTAACGGAGTTAGATAAAATTCCCAAATTCACACAGCTAATGAATGTCAGAGGCAGACTTAAGACTGACTCTTATAACACTAGCATCTGCTCGCCTAACCATTACATTTTTCTGCCACTCCTGCATGGAATGAAGATGCTCTTTGCTCTTAACCCACAGAGTTATTTATAGGGTCCAATGGGATTAGTACAAGTTTCAAACCTGGGCTCAATATACTATAGAAATGACCTGGGACACGTTAATTCCCTTCCCCGAAACTGTGTTTCTTCACCTGTTAAATGGAAATAATCACAGAACCTCACAGAGTTGGCATGAGAATTAAATAGGATGATGCACATATAACATTAGCACATCTAGTACATAGTAGATGTTCAATAAAGATTAGCTATGATTATTTGTTACTTATTCTTAAGTAATTGATATTAAAATGTGGGAGAACTTTCTTGTGCATGGGGTTACTCTTGAGGCCAGGGCCTTACTCTAACAAAAGTGACTGGAAGGTATTTAGGTGATTGAGGAAAGGGTTGCAACTTATCCTCAGCTCTTGGCATTGCCTCCTGGTCTTCTCCAGGAGAAAGCCTGCATCTTGCTCTGTGAAGTTGAGTGGTTCTTGGCTCCCATCAGAGCCTGAGCCATCACAGAGTCTGCACTCACTTCCACATCAACATCAATGTTTAGTACTTTCGCCATAAGTACCTTTGTCGCAAACATTTTTGCAGCATCTCTAATTGGCAGTAAGGCAATTCTGTCGTAAAAGATACAGTAACTTTATTTTTTTTGGAGGGGTTGTTCATTTCCTCATTGGCAAATTTACCTCTGTAAAAAAGATAAAATAACTAGTTGACAGTTTGGGGTTTTTTGTTGGCTTGGTAGGTTTTTTGTTGGGATGGGTTTTTCTCAGTTACTCCCATTTTTATATCATATATAAATCTTACCTGGACTCATAACGGTCTTTACAGTAATGCGTAGACTGGTGCTGGTGGTCTTAAAATAGTTAGCATTTCTTGCAGATGATGATGATTTGCCCCAAGAGTTAGTGATTTCAAGGCAAGGGCCCTCTGAAGGCACAGAGTTGAACCCACATTTCCCATGAAACGAAGATCATTTGCTTATGTACAGTCCACAAAATGAAACCAGTTATTTGCGTGGTATTGCCACAAAGCTACAGACACTTTAAAAGTATTCAAATGTCTTGTATTTTGCAATAAAGTCTTAATTTTTTTTACTCACTTTTTTCATGTTTCATTATGTGCCTCATAACGTCCCGCTTTCGTTTGTCGTTCTTTTATCCTTTTTCTTTTTTACGGCAAAACTGCCTTACGGCCGTCCAGTTACGTGTCGAAAATGTTTCCTGCGGAAATATTTGCAGCGAGAATGCTTGCGGCCGAGACACTTAGAACCAAAGTACCCGGGACCCTCGGTATCAGCATGTGAGTGTAGGGGTGTAACGTAGGACAGGTTGTGATCCTCTCACTTCATTTTTTCATTTTTCTCCGTGTTTCATCTCCCGCTGTGTGCACAGACGTGGTCCTGTCAGTAAGCAGAGGAGAAAGCCGCGAGTTGCCGACGCGCGCACGTTGTTGAGAGGACAGAATCCTCCCCACGGGCCGCGGGAAGGAGCATTTATTTCACCTTTGGCGCCAAGAGCTGACCCATTCGCGGGTGAGTGATTCTAGTTTTCTCTTCCCATCGACACAAACAGATCAACTAGGGGAGAGAAAAGTGGTTGGTGTTTCCTACGTGAACAGTTCCCCAATTTAAACATTCCAATACTGCCCTCCCGTTCTTTGCTATATCCGTGCAGCACTGTTATCATTTAATTTTAATAGTGTTTAATAATTGCTGAATAATTTCTTTAGATGTTTACTTCACTTTTGTAATATTTATTTTTATTTGCTTTAATTATTTGTTACTTATTTACTTGAGCTTTGTCTCTGGCCTCACTCAGCAGGACCATAATAAAAATAGGCATGATAAACAGAGTGTCCCAAAGAAAGGAACTTAAAGCAAAATCATACATTGTTTCAAGAAAGACAAAGACTTCACCTGCATTTGTGATATTTTAATTTAAAAAAAACCTTTAAACTTCCATTTCTTCTCTCCATTGCCATCCCCTCTGTTACCATGCCTTATTTTTCCATAGCACTTACCATCTTACAATATACTATGTTATTTATTTGTGCTTTCAATTTTTTTGTTATCTGTTTCTCCCCACTAGAATGTAAGCTATGAAAGGGTGGATTTTTAAAAATTTTATTTTTCAATTATACTTGACATGCAATGTTATAATATATTTGTTTCAGGTGTACAACCTAGTGATTGGATGTTTGTATAACTTACAAAGTAATCACCCTGATTAAGTCTAGTACCCATCTGCCACCATATATAGTTATTACAGTATTATTCGCTATATTCCCTATACTGCACTTTACATTCCTGTGACTTTTTATAACTGGAAATTTGCACATTTTAATCTCTTCCCCCTTTTCACCCATTCCCTCAAGCCCCTCCCATCTGGCAACCATCAATTTCTTCTCTATGAGTTTGTTTCTGTCTTGTTTCATTTATATTGTTTTTTAGATGCCATAAGTGAAATCATAGGATATTTATCTTTCTCTGACTTATTTCACTTAGCATAATACCCTCTAGGTCTATCCATGTTGTTGCAAATGGCAAGATTTCATTCTTTTTTATGGCTGAATAATATTCCATGGTAAGTATGTATATACCACCTCCTCTTTATCCATCCATCTATGGACACTTAGGTTTCCTCCATATCTTGGCTATTGTAAATAATGCTGCAATGAACATTTGTCTTTTCAAATTGGTGTTCTGGGTTTTTTGGATAAATACCCAGGAGTGGAATTGCTGGGTTGTAATGGAGTTCTATTTTTAATTTTTTGAGATATCTTTATCCTATTTTCCATCGTGGCTGTACCAATTTACAACCAACAACGCATAAGCGTTCCCTTTTTTCTATATCTTTGCCAACACTTGTTTGTTGATTTATTGATGATGGCCATTCTGACAGGGATGAGGTGATATTTCATGACTTTCATTTGCATTTCCCTGATGATTAGCATCTTTTTATATGCCTGTTGGCCATCTGTATGTCTTCTTTGGAGAAATGTCTATTCAGCTCTCCTGAAAGGGGTAGGGATTTTTGTTTGTTTATTTGTGAACAGTGCCAATCTGTATTAAGTGCTCAATAAATATCTTTTGAATGAATAAACCAGTAAATAATTATAATATCAACAACTCTGAATTGAATCATGGCTATGTAAGTTATTATAATATTAGTTGTATTGTTATGTATTTTTATATGTCTCAAAATTAAAAAGTAATAATTATTTTATTAGCATAATGTCTATCTACTCCATATTTTAAATACACATAGTTATTCAGATGGAATTGTTTGTGCATTTATATTCAGAGTCATCTAGCCAATTGCCAGTAGTATGCATGAGGCTTTTCATGAAATACTGATTTTGTACTAAGAGTGTCTTCTCCAGTAGTACTAACGGTGACCAGACTGTCTACCTCTCCTGGGACGTTTCCAACTTGGACTTCTGAATTCTATGAGATGTCTGAAAGAGTACAGGGTATGGGTCTTGGCTCCAACAGGAGCATTAAATTTTCAGGAGAAACCACAGGATAATGGGAGGAAGCTGTAAAGTGTGGGCTCTGGAGACAGACTGCTTGGATTGAGTCTATGCTTCACTACCCGTTTTCTGGGTGACCTTGAGTAAGTTGCTTAGTTTCTCTGTGCCACTGTTTCTTCACTGTATGACATCATAAGAGTGCCTACTTCACAGGGTTGTCTTGAAGGTCAAAGTTCATGTGTGCAAAGTGTGAATGAGTATCTGGCATATAGGAAAGGGCAAATAATATTAACTAATACCATTATTAATATAATTTATGAGTGTGATTATGTATAGCACATTTTTCTGTATGTTTCCAAAACATGCAGATCACTCAAGAGTTATTTTAAGAGCTTGCCGTTATGACTGCAGACCAGCTTTCAGCAGACTAGGAGGATTTCTGGAGGTGTTTATCTCAAAGACAGGCCAATGTCCTGATTCCACCCCCCAAAAAAAGAGGAAAAAGGGGAGGAGTTCAAATAAACTGTTGTTTATTCCCTGTCTACTCTGTGAGACATTATTACTATATTGTGTATTTACAGACAATATTAAATGTAAGTGGTCAGGATCTTCTTGAGATCATTAAGAATAAGGATAGCTTTCTGACCTTACTGCATTTCCCTTAGTCATAGTATCAGTGAGCAAGTATGTTAGACCTCTGCAGTGAACTCTACACTGCTCTGGCTAACCGACTTACAGGTGATTCCCTGCATAGTAGGTGAACACTTTCGCCTTTTCTCACCCCATTTCTTCTGGAAGTCCCTTGTGTGCCCCTGCACTTGAGCCTTCAAGATTTATCCATCACCTCTTCCACAGGAAGGCTTGACTGATACCAAGATTAGCGTGAGAACTGAGGTTCCCATGGTCCCCATCATGTCTTTATTATTGTACTTATGATGTTGAATGGTAATATTGTTTTCTTTGTCTTTCTCTCCTATTTGGTTGTAAGCACTTTGTGGTCAGGGATACTGTTCATTCATTCATTCATTCACTAATACCTTAACAAATATCTATTGCTGGCTGCTACTATGTGCTATATGAGGGAGCAGGGACGTGGCTGTGAATAAGATAACATGAGCACTGTCTTCATGCGGTTGATAATCCCAAAGGAAAGCGATACTGAATAGTTACTTAAAATAAATGATGTTGATGGCTGCAGCAGAGAACCACAGGAAGCTCTGATAGCAAATACAGGGAGGATATTGCCAAGTGTGGGAGCCTGGAGAAGATATTGAGAGACAGGTATCAAGGGTCACTTACTTCTAAATCCAGCTGTCTTCCATTTTGAAGGTTTGTCTGTCGAGGTTGAGTTTTTACCTTCTGTAGTGAGGAAAGGTGTCAGGGTTCTGGTTCTGGGAAAGTGTGGGGAATTTGGAATTTGGAAGGGTTCTACGCTCCCAACTTTCAGGCATCTCTCCTCTCTTTCTCCCCAGGCCTAGTGCTCTTCAGAACTAGGCATTAATGACCTATCAGTGTGTTGGGCAAATCATCACAGCACGTAAGTAAGCATCTCGGCTGGGAAGGGAATGACAAAGCCTGGACGAACCCCAGGACTTGGGCTCAGGAAATCCCTCAGCCTTGATCAATGGCTTGCCAACAAGAGCAGGCCTTCCTCTCCCCTAAACACACCAAACCATGTTCTCTTCCACAACTAGTAGTTGCTAAGGGCACAGTCCTGATTTCGCCACCTTCTAACCTTGAGACCTTGTAATATCTTCCCTCAGACTTGTTGTCTCATCTGTGAAGCCAGGGTTAAAATCGCCTTTGCCTTCTTAATGGAGATTTAAAGGAATTATGTTTGTAAAAACTTTACCACATGCCTGCCATGTAAAAAAAGGATCTCTATGAGTTCCAGCTGTTCTATTATACCCTCCCTTATGTCTGAACCTTTCTTATTAACACATTTAAAGCCCCAGTCTTTTCTGTGCAGCCCCCAAATTTTTGAAAATTTATCTAATATCACCCACCTTAAGACCCCCAAATTATCCCTAAGTACTCAAATGGCTGTGTGCTTGTGTTCCTCTGACAGACAAACCAGGTGCAGAGGGACTGAAAAGTGTCGTCTAAAAGTGGCGCTTACTGATTTCACGGTCTGTCTCATATTTATGAGCCAGCTTTCTTTAAATATTTACATCCTGCATTTACATTTTCTTACTGTTTGATCTGTTTCTTATAGTTGGTCTGAAGTGTGAAATTGGGTGCCTCGAGTTTGCTAACACTTCCATGTTAGAAAAATGCACAGTGAATAAATTTGAGTTTTGTGGGTACCCCCCCCCCCCCCCGCCCACAGACCACAAAACTTTGCAAGGACATGTTGGAAATTGCTTGCATCTGCTCGCTACCTTCTTCTGGGGCACTCTTGCTTAACACACCCCTGGCCCCAGCTCCTGCTGCAAACGGCAGGGTCTTCCTGAGGACACAGAGACCACTGATCGGAACCAAGTGGGTTTGATTCTGAAGGGGGATGATGGGAACAAGACAGGGCCTAAGCCGGAGAGGGGGACCTAAATTTCAAGAAAACAGCTCTCCTCATTTTAACTCGTTTTAAAACCTCTTTTCTTTTACCCTAAGTCCAAATGGCTTCTCCTTTCTTAGTACCTATTTCTCCTTTGAATAAATTTCACAATCCTTAACAAAACCCCAATCCATTCCCTGAAATAAATCTATAAAACTCTAAACTCCTATTGAAGCGTCATTTTCAAAATGATTAAAATCAGAACCCTCAGGAAAATGAAAAATGTACATGTCAGTGATTTTGTTTGTTTATTTATATCGGAGGACCTGTAATGTTTTAAAACTGGCCCAAAGAGTATTGAGAAGCTAGATATTTATAGGCAATATACAAATGGAAGGACAAACATGGTTTTAATACTCACGCAGTTGTATTTGAGATACAAATTTTATATGTGGGATTGATCTTTGTGACCTTGAATAAACGAAGATAGTAGTTGATCTTTTCGTTGATTGTAATAGCCACCCCTTATATCACCTGAATCAATAGATGGAGTAAATATTAATCTCTTCTGTTTTCCCTGGGTGAGACCTTACACAGAGTGTTAAGGGCACAGTTATCTGATACTAAAAATGGAGAAATGGAATTTCACATCTTGGTCTTGCTAGATCCTTTTTAAAAACCTCATCCACTTAATTACAAAATGACCCAAGTTAAACTGGGGGCTTCTCATTTTATGCAATGTCTTCATCTCTCACACTATCCTCCCACGTTACAACTGTTTATAGCAGATAGGTAACTGAAAATCGAGGACAAAATAGTAGATGGAAACAATGTTTTCAGGGAGAATGTGGTGCCTGCCCTCGAATCAGTATTGACACAGTCACACCGAGAGTGTCAGATACGCCATGCTCTGTGTGAACGGAAAGATCTGTCCCACTCAGCACTTGCACATCCTGGGTCCCGGTAGTCCTGCTCTGACAGTTCTTTTAAAGGAAGGCAGAATTGTTCTCACCTCACATAAAGAGCTTTACATAGAGGGAAAGAGCGTCCCCTTCCCTGAAAGAGCATAAGGCAGAGATGAGAATGAATCCTCCTCACCTTGAAAGGGGCTGCTAAGCATTTCTGCCTGATTGAGGGCAATGGCGAACAGGATGGATAGGTCAACCACTGCGTCTTGGAGGAGATGAGGACTCGAGCAGTGTCATGGGAGGAACCTTTTGGGAGGGTTGTCCAGGAGTCGCAGGGTCTGTATGTTCAGGAGCAGAGTCTGCGTAGTTAGTGGTACTGCTGAAGACCAAGACCAGAGGCTGCTGCACTGATTCTTGAGCTCATATAATAATCCCCTTGAGGACATTTAGAGAAATATTGAAACAGGAGATGTGGAGGGCACGTGGAGTATGTTTAGCAGGAATGTGACCTTTCAGTGTGAGTAGGTCAGGGCTCGTTCATTCACCCAGGCGAATCAGGGTTCAGGATATTTTGGTGATCCAACAAATTGTTATTTTTAGGTTCCTTCTTCAATCTACCATATCTTCCTTGCAGTCAGCTAAACTGAGAGTGAGCTACAGAAAGGCAGTGCAGTGTTTCGCTACATCCCTGTCATGAGTCTGACTTCCCGTGCTTTCCTGACCTTCCACTGCTCCACATTTGAAGGTAATAGGACAATGGCAGAAAAATAAAGACTCTTTTAATCGTGCGGTTTGCTCATGCCCATGTTTTCTGGTGCTCTCACTGTCTTCATGAAAGCGAATTTCTTGAAGGCATGAGAAGGGCAGAATTTCTGCTTTATGAGAACTCTAGAACTTGTCTAGAGTTCTCTTGCAGAGGCTTTCATAGCCCAGAGTCAGTGTGAGAAATCCAGCCTGGAGAAAGAATGGCATGTCTCTCCTTCTGTTCCACAGAACTGCAAACTCTGTGGTCACTCACTGCTTCTTCACGTCCCCTTCAAATGGAAGCTTCTCTTAGAAAGTCTCACGCTGTGTGGCAGAGTTCCCTGCAGAGTTAGTATAGCCATGCTTCTAAGGAAGGCAGAGAGTCAGTGGATTGTACAACACAGAGGTCCTCTTCAGGGCCTCTGACATCATCCCACCTTGAGGCAGAGTTAGGTTTTACATTATGACACGGAGAGTTGGGCCAGCCCCACTTCCAGGGTGTTTGCTGTTTGCTCTTCAATATACGAGTAGAATGTCAGTGGTAGAATTCAGGACTGTACTGTTAGGCCATCTTCATGAAATGCCTGATATGTAAGATGACACAAATAGTGAATTTAACCTCTTCTTTCAGGCTACTATATTGTCATAGGTGAGGCTTTAAAAGTCATTGCATCAAGAACAAATCAACACTGAGTGATAAAAATGTCCCTTCTTTCTACATCTCCGAACAGCTCAATTTCCAAGCCGCCTTTATTTTATCTATAGTCACTGAATGACTTGAGGCCCAGACAGCAGGAATAGGTCACATTACTTCGTGATTACTTTCCCTAGATTCCCAGCACACTGTAATCTGCCTTTGAAACACAGAGCAACTTTTCAATACAAGAGGAAAAGGAGATGTGTATGTTGAGCTTCATGAAAATTCCTCTGTAATTCTTAAGATTTGTGAAGACCAGGCCTTCATAATTGAGAGTGGATCTTTATTCTGTTGTGGAATAGCTGTCTGGTTTTAATACCTAATTATTAGGAGTAAAACACCTACTGTGAATCAAAAGTGATAGAGCTTCTAATATTTTCTCCATTTTTTCCAACTCTTTCTAATTTGGCCCTAAGGTAGAATACCATGGACGTGCCCAAGAGGCTGAGCCAAGCACTTTGTATCATGCAGTGTCCTACTTTCCTAGAATTCTCTGGGAAATGGCTTGGGTCTGAATTTATGTAGAGAGCTATATGGAGATGTTATAGAACAAGAGTAAGTTTGTTTCATGTACCTTTCCCAGACCTCAGTATGGGATTAGCAAGCCCAGAAAGAATGTTACACCTAACTGTGGCCTCTGTGACCTAAATTAGACAGAAGTCAAAGGCCGGGACTTTTATAGATTATAATGACAATCTTTTCTATCTCTTGAACCAACCATTAGAATGGGATTAAATTTAGGTTTTGAGCCTTGGTTCCTCAGATCAACCTAAGAAAGACTCTGAACAGGCTTTTAAAAGCAGAGGATAGGAGACCGAGAGAAAGGAGCTTCATATTATATTTTGGTTACTAACGTCTTCTTGGCTTCCCAGATTTCTTTAAACTTTAGTTAATATATCTCAGAATATTAATCGTTTGCTTCATTTATTGTCCCCAGGCCTCATACTTTCCTCCATTCAGCACCCGATTCTCAGGTCAGGTAGATTCATGTACAAAATAGAAGACAAGAAAATGAAGATGATTGAGACTCATCACTCTAAGTATGTGCTGGGGATTTCTTAGTCCAAAGCCTGGTCTGAGAGACCAAACTCGGAGAGGAATCCTGATGCTGCTTTTCTCCATGGATTTTGACAAGTATTCAAGTGGTGTGTCACCAACATTCCTAGTGTCCTCTTAGTATGGGCATCTCTCCTCCACCTCTACCTCTCTAGTAGAGAAGGAACACCGGTGACTGTTGTCAAGATCCCTCAGTCTCTGTAGTTACATGTAGGAGTTGCATTTGGAGACTAGAGTTGTGCCTTCCTTCTCCAGAGAAAAGCCTTTAGCATACATCTCATTTAACTCTTCTTCTAGTCTTAGCTTGATTAAAAAGTGACCAATAGAACATTGACCATCAGTCCTCCTAGGACCATCTCCAAGACCTGCTGAGTCTAACCATTAAGACCAGGATTGTTTCAATCATGCCTTCTGTCAGGACCTCATCTAAACTGTGGGGCAGCCATGGGGATGTCCTGAGTTAGTCAACACACTGGGATTAGTTTCCACATGTACACTTTGGTGAATAAATTTGTTGTGGCAGAATCAAGTGGAATAGAGCTTCATGCTATCTCCTGTATCCCGTTTCTCCTTTCACTTTTTACTCTGAGAAAGAATTACAACATGGAGGGAGGGCCAAAGAGGAGTAATAAAACCCTTTGCTTTATGTCATAAACTCACGTCCCAAGTATTTCTTTGTATTCATAATTGCCATGTGGCAAGTTTTTATGTGAACCTTTAAAGCTAAAAGAATGCTTTTTTTTATATTGAGAAACCCCTGAGTTCTCCAGAATTAGCAGGAGTTTTAATAATGCAAGTCTAATACCAGGGGACAGATTTTGAGTCAGGGCTTAATGTATCTCGTGTAACTTGTGCTCTGATTTGTGTCAGCCCTTCTTATGTCTTCCATACACAGGGGGCAGGTGGAGAGAGATCACTGGGAAATACCTGTCCTGTTTTCACTGAATGGTCCAGGCGGAACTTGAGTTATAGCTAGCTACCCTGAGGGCTGCCCCCTGGAGACATCTAAGCACCCTGTGCCTCCAGGTTGGAATGCAGCATACACTTTAAAGTGCACAGAGAGCATCGCCCCTTCCCAGATTGGTGTGAATCTGGCTTTTGTGACTAGAACAGACCATTGGAAACTGTCTTATAAGACCAGCTTATTCTGAAAACGTTTCTGTTGATGAGGCCATGGAGAAACACTCTCATAGACTGTTTATGTGAATGCAAATTGGTAGTAAGCTGTTGGAGCTAGTTAAAGAGGATACTTATCTGTATACACTCGAGGTGTGCTGAGAGGGCCTAGCAACAATGGTGCACCAGTATTCAGATCATGAATTCTAAATACCAGATTTGGTTGAGAGAAAAGAAATCAGGGCTCCTTTGTGCTGAGAGGGCCTAGCAGCAATGGTGCACCAGTATTCAGATCATGAATTCTAAATACCAGACTTGGTTGAGAGAAAAGAAATCACGGCTCCTTGGAGAAATGGCTGATTCCAGGGTCAGAGCAGTAAAGTACAAGATGATCTTGGAACATCTTGCCATGCCGGAAAGTAAAGAAGTATGCAAAGAATGATGGGAACAACTCAAAAGGCAAAAGTACCAGCTAGAAAGGACTCCACTAGCAAAATATGCGAAAGTTTTAGCATCAAAATGACTAATGGTCATAATGGAATATAATCCGGAGGATAAAAATTAGAAGTCATGAGTCTATACCATTATAAACCAATAAATAAAATGGAATAAATGGGGAGAAGGGAAAGCTCTTTATTATAGGAGAATGCCAAGTAATAATTATAAAAAGAATGTAGTTGAGAATCAAATGTCATCAATTTGCAAATTGTTATTAAGCAGATGTTATCATAATATTTTTAGGCATGAATCATCAATGGATGATAACATTAGTAAGTAGAGATTTTATGAGGAAAGGATATTTAGAGTCTTAAACTACCTCCCTAAAAAGTCCCCATTAGTTACAAAGGGAAAAATAGTAACTTTACAGTGAAGAAAGCTGATTGATGTCTCTTTAATTGAGTGATGAAAGTTAATAGCACCAAGAGTGGAAGACACAGAAATCATGTGCCTCTCCTAACATGATTCACTGAGAAGAATACAATGTCACATCTGCAAAAATAAGTTAAACATAAGGACAGGTTTACTGTACGATCCATATAATCATAGAGAAAATGCTATACAAAAATTTAGAAAAAAGCCTTTTAGTCAGAATCTCCCATTCATATTTAAGTAGTTTTGGGGGGATCAGAATCAGTATTTCTGATTGCAAAACTGCTCAGATGCTTCAATGCATGGATCATTCTTGGTTTAAGTAGTGAAAGTTGTGTATTTACTTGATGACTTTAAAAATTCCAGTTTTTATATAGACAACCTGATTCATTTGTGCTCTAGTATTAATACTAAAATAAAGGAAGTCACTTAAATAGCTCTCTCTGTTCCAATTAAATACACTTTGCATTGACTGCATGCTGAGAAGCATAGCAACACTGAATGCATGTTCCTTTGGTTACCTACGATGGAGAGCAAACCATGGCTCGTCGATCATTCTTTCCCAGTGGCTTTGGGTAAGCAAATCCAGTCCTCTATCTTAGAAGTGACTCTGTCCCAGTTTTTCTGAAACATCAATTAAAAAAAAACAACAACTCTCTTGTTTGCAGTCAGGAGGACATGCTCATTTAAATTAAGTTGATCTGGGGAGACAGATGGACATGTCTTCAATCTGGTCTGCCTGGGGCACCAGATACATGCAGCCAGAAATGTTGAGAAAACAGCAGGATAGAAAGGTAATTACAAGCTTTAGAGGTTGCGTCAGGCGCAGGCACGCGCGTAGGTTAACCGGGGACTTGGCCCAGGATTGGAGAGCTTTGTTGGGATGGAGGGAAGGGAGCACTAAAAATGGTCTCAACACGGGTGTGATCTGTGCTCTGGGCAGACCTTCCCTGATGCTTGGTTTGGTTTTGCTCTGCCCCTTACGTCACACTTGCTGGTCAGTCTTGCCCCTTATACCTGTGGTGCCCCTTCTTTCATACTTAAAGTGCTCTCTCCTAGTTTAGGGGGACCGACTCATCCTAGCAAATCTTGCCCCCTTAAAGCTCATCTCAGACAGTCGTCTTGGAGCATGTTAACTGGATTCTGTAATGCGAAGGCATCACAGGGGAGAAACTGAAGTTTGTACCCCTGCTACTGTTTGGTTTTCAAGGAGAATTAGACAGGTGGGATGTGGTAACTGTCAAAGGGTAGAAATCAGATGTCGAGGAGGACAGAGCCAGATGTTTCTGTTTTTCTTTTCGAGGAGTGAAAACTATGTGACCCCTGAAATCCCCTTCATTCTGAAAGGATCGGGGTTCATTACACAGTAACCTCATAGGCTGGGGCCAGGGCTGCACTGGGCATCAGAAAGAGCACCAGGTCTTCTGGGCTCTAAGAGGAATTTCATCTCAGACAACACAGGGTTGTCAAGGACACATGGGTCAGAGTGGAGCCACCAGAGTTACCTGCTCCTTCTTTCTCCTTTCCATCCCTTCTGAGGAAGCTCACAATTCCTCTCCAGGGTGCAAAGCACAGACCTGCTCATTGCTGAAAGAATCCTGTTACAGCAGTGAATTTTTCCTTAGTTCCTTGTCTGCTACCTGCAACTGACCCCCATCCAGTGATGTGTTCAGAAAGCAGCTGCTGCCTTAGTGTTAGCAGGCTTTTCTCTCTGTCCCATCCTTAGACTGCCTGCTCCAGTAACCGAGTACAGGTGTACCTCAGAGAGATTGTGGGTTCGGTTCCAGACTGCTGGGGATGAAGCAAGTATCACAATACTGTGAGGCATAATCCTTTTGCTGGTAAAGGGCCTTGCCTTCAATTTGTTATTAAAAGAAAAGAAAAGAAAAGAAAAAAGCACCTTCTGTGAAGCACAATAAAAGTGAAGCACAATAAAATGAGGTATGCCTGTATTTCACACGGATTCCATAGACTAGGCCAGATGGCACCTCTTTCAGATCTGAATGTCATTGATACCAGTCTTTCTCAAGGAGGTTTGGTTGGAAGTATTTTCTATCAGGTAATAACCTCTAGCCTTTGACTCTTTGAATGTCCGAAATGAAAACTGTTTCGCTTTCCAAAATCAGTTAATAAGCCTCTTCCTACTCAGGTAGGCAAAATACTCGTTTTAGTTCTCAGAGGCTCACTTTGTAGAGATGGTGTGCTTCACTGTCTTGCAATAGAACTCTAGTTAAATGTGGCAGAAACAAGTAAAGGAAAGATGAGAGGAAGGCATAAATGAGAGAAGTAAGGGCATAAATTATACTGGGGCAGGATTTGGATTAGTGTTGGTGGTAGAGGTGAGAAATCTGGTACAATCTTCTACCCAGTTGAGGAATATCTTCCATAAAATCCCTCACAATTCAATAATGCAATGAATTGTTACCTGAAGAAGTCAATCTCCTCTTATCAGGGTGACCTTTTTAGTGAGCTCAAAGTCTTATGAGATGAATAATAACAGTAATGATAATAATAATAGCTAATACTTATTGTATGGTAGGCATTGTGCTAATTGCCCTCAGAGAGAATTGTTAGTATTAATCCTGTCTTAAAGAGGAGGGAGCTAAGGTTTTGAGAAATTCTCTGACTTTTCCCAGAACACATGGTTGGATGGTGGGAAAGCCAGACGTCAGCCCAGAGACTCTAAATCAGAGTTCTGATCTTCACCGTTACAGTATATGCTGTGCTACTGAGTCCGGCTCGGTCTCTCCTTAATCCTTATCCATTTAGTCTACGTTCTACCTGTTCGTCCATCCAGCACGCTCCTCTGCATCCTCTTCTGCATCCATTTATGTAGCAAAAAGGATATTAACTGAGTACCTCCAAATGTTAGATACTACTGTTTCCCGTAACACATAGCATTGAAAAAAGGACAAAGTTTCTGCTTTCATGGTGCTAGCATTCTCTCCCTGAAATTGTTTGAAAAGACTCACCAGAATTTCTAGGAGTTTTCCTTTTTTCAGATCAAGTTTTTGTACTTCTTTCAACCATTCATCATAGGACAGTTTCAAATTCTTATCCATCTTGGTAGTCTCTCTCCTCCAAGCACAAATATCTCTTAAAATATAACCACCAGACATAAAAACAGTAATCCACTTTCTGATGGGGTTGTTAAAAACACGACAACAGGTCCAATATGGAGTTGCTAATGCTAAACCCCATGTCACCAAACCAAGACTTAATTACAGCTTCAGCTCTCTCAGAAATGGAATCTTATTAAACTAAAAAGCTTCTGCACAGCAAAAGAAACCATCAACAAGGCAAAGAGACAGCCAACTGAATGGGAGAAAATATTTGCAAATAACGCATCAGATAAGGGTCTAATATCTAAAATATATAAAGAACTAATAAGACTTAACAACAAAAAAACAAACAACCCAAGAAATGGAATCTTAAACCAGTCAATCAGGAATCACCTGATCAGCACTAGTTAGGCAATCTGCCTGGTAGACCCCTGTCATCCCCAAAAGCATCAGTTCCCAAGCAGTGACACGTGTACCCCCCGGCGTACACACTGGGCCATTCCAGGGGTACACAAAATATAATCAGTAATGGTGAAAAAACAAAGTAAAAAAATACAAAACATTAGTTATGGAACAACAAATGGTAAATTTGAATTACTGTTAATGGAAACAATTCAAAATGAGATCACATTAGCAAATGATGATTGGTGAGGGTGTGGCTGTGAACACTTCCTCCAAACCACTCTCCTACCAATCATTGTCCCCAGTTTCAGAGCGATCCATTTGTGGTGTTTCTAGATCTTCCCCGAACACATAAATACATCCATAGCCAGACTGTTTGATCAGTTTAGTTATTGACTTAGTAAAAGTAAGTGCATTGTCTTTAATCTTGATTCTTTTCAAGTAGTTCTTTTTATTTAATGTTTAAATACTTGATCATTATTAATATTTAACTGTGTTACAAATGTTGTAAAATTAAACTGTGGTTTGTATTTCTAGCGTAGTAATTTTTCTTTCCTAATTTATTACCTCATTTCCACTAGTTTACAATAAGATAGACACTGAACAAAAGTGTCAGTATTTAAAAACAGCTGTTTTAAAAACAAGGGGTACAAGTTATGGAAATGGGTTGGAAAGGTGTACACAAGTGGGAAAAGGTTGGAAACCACTGCCCTAGAGAAAAAGGCACCTCTAAGCCAAGGTCTCACCATAAAGAATAGAAGAAAAATTATTCTTCCTTCTCTGAAACTTCTGGTGATCAGGACAAGACCTGCTGGTACATCCCACCCGCTGCAGAGCCTGCAGGCAGGATCCTGGGAAAACTGGCAGATGCCGGCGAAGGGCAAGAGTTCTTACCAGTCAGCTTTCCCATCTCTGTTTTCGTCTGTGGTGCCTGTTCTAGACCGGCAGGTAAACGTTCACTTTGTTCCTTTCCTTCAAATTCAGGTTGACAGGCAGAAAAGAGTGTGTAGGAATTACATCTTTGTATTGTGACTGGTGAATTTACCTTTGGGTACCCATTGGTTGCTGATCCTTTTTCTCCCAGGGGCAGCTATTTCCTTCTCATTTGTGCTGTTTTTATGTTCTGAGAACGTGCCTTGACAAGAGTCAGGTTGGGGGGCCCTAAAAATATGGCCGGGGAGAAATGTGAGTTGCCTCAATTTATCTTTTAACATGTCAGAGGGAGAAAAAAACCATTCAAGGCAGACGATCTGGATTTATATGTTGCTTCTGTCTATAATCCAAAACTTTTCTCTTAAGGCATGTAAAATGATCCAATTAGATGTGACTATTTCTAGCATTCAGTGATTTAAACTCTGTTTACTGTGGCAAAGTTTCTTCATATTAGGGGTGCCCTTCAAGTGTCCTCTAGCCGCACGGACAAGGTGCTGGAAGCCATCTTGCATCTGTAACATCTGTTAGCATGTTAGCATGTTACATGCTGTTTGGCTCAGTCACTTGGCAGACCACAGCATCCTCTAGTGGTCAGATTTAAACCCCAAACCCTGTCGATTCTGAATATCAAAAGAAATTAGTGTAAACCTTAGCGAGTCAGTCTTTTGCAAGTGTGGGTGGGGTAGATTTTGATTGGCTATTTTTGGTTCAATGGGTGATCTATTCCCCACTATATTTCAGGGAACCTGATGCACCTCAGGCTCTTTTAGCCCTCTGCCTATTTCTTTGTTCTAGGCTAGTTCTTCATATAAGCTCAGGTATTCAAGTTGCTTTCCCTTTTTCAGTGATTATACCCTAGAGACTTCCTTCTTTTGGAGGTAATTTCTTATTTCTAACTTGTTTTCTGTTTCTTAATATAAACACATAGACCTTTTAATATGAGGATATTACCTAAAGATCCTATAGAAGAAGTAGACAAGAAATAATTCTGAGGTAGAGGGAAACTCTTAAGACTGAGCTGTTTTCTACCAGATCAACACCTCTTCAAAATCTTACATTTGTGTACCTAGCTAGACCAGTGCCCGGCACAACAGATGCTTAATAAAATCCCAAGGAAACCCAAAGGAGTTATTTCAGTCATTGAAAGGTGACGGGTAACATTTTTCTGGGCTGAGAGTTTCCCAACTGTTCCTAAAAATGCTAGTGTAATCCTAATGTATTGGTGATCAGCTGTGTCCTTCACTTAATATCTAAAGTCATATTTCCTCCTCAGAATGGGAGGAAGCTGGGGATGGAAAAAGCACCATGAAAGAAACTGCCTGAAATGACATGATTGCTGAATTTTGTAACTTGGTCCTCTGTCCCTGGTATATATCAGACATGCTTTTGAGGAAAAAAACATATGGGAACCACAGGAAGTATTTCGATGCATTTTATTTAACAATCAGGCCTGCTGGGCATCATGGCAACCTTATAGGATTTCAGAACTGTGGTTCTCAGCAAGGCCCAGATTTTTTAATGAGGATAGGAATCTGGTGCTTCCTGTAGGAGAAATTGAAAAAGAAATTAGCTTAAACTTTGCTGTCAAAGGAAGTTTGGAAAAGAAAAAGGAAAAAAATGTTTAGTTTATTTAAAATAGAGAGGTTTGAGATTGATTCCCATTTTCTCATTCTCTCATTCATGTATTCATTCACTTATTCATTAAGTCATCAAATATTGGTTCAGAGCTATTACATAGACTAGGGATATCATAGAAAGGAAAAAGGTCTGTCCTTGCAGAGTTTACAGGTCTAGTGGGACATAGTAAACTTCTGAAATCAACCTCTAATCCATTGTTGCATCTTTTGCTCCTGATGTCACTGTCCTAACCACCACATTTCCATGCTAGTTGGTGCCTGGGCTACTGCAGGTCCTTCTGATGGATTGATCTTTTGCTTTAGACCTCTGGAGATTCAAGTCTGTGAGATCTCACAAAAGGGAGTCATCTCTCTATCTCATATGATGTCTGCACACACATTTACTTATTTTCTCTAACTGTGTTATCCAGTATAATGGACACTATCCACATATGGCTGTTTAAATTAAAATCAGCTAAAGCTAAGTAATATTAAAATGCACTTTCTCAGTTGTGCTAGCCACATTTTACGTGGTTGTGGCTAGTGGTTTCCTTATTGGGTAGCACAGATATAGAGCGTTTCCATCATTGCAGAAAGTTCTACTGGAGAGTGCTGAAAAGAATTACCAGTACGCAATTCCTAAGAAGACATAGAGGGAATAGGAAGAGATCCTTACTGACTGTATCTGCCAAGCACATAATGGTCAAGCATTGTTTCTCTATGTGTCTCAAAACCCAACGACTAGAGTTGGAACCTGGCCGTAGTTCACTACACAATGCATTTATCTGGTGCTTTTAATGGGCAATAGAGAGAAAGGCAGTATGGCACATTTGGAAAGATGTTGTGTTTGAGAAAGCCACATTTTCTCTGTAAACTTGTTTTCTTATGGGAAAAATACAGGAAGGGAAGTTACATTTTCTGGCATTCAAATGTTCCTCCCATATTTACATATTTTAAAAAAATAGAAAGATCCAGCAGGACTGGTAGGTTTTGAAGGCTAAGGGAATAGTGTGTCCCAGATATGTTCATATTTTCTCACTCTAAATACTGGGCCTTTTGGTTTGGCACTTGGAAATTTCCCAAGTCTCAAGGCTGTTCTATTGTTTTTCTCCTCCCCTTGGATGGAAATAAGACGTCTGGCCTTAATGTCAACAACACAGGTCATGAGAAAATTGACAGGTGGTTTCAAGTTCCTCTTTGATGTGAAAATAAACTCACCACAAAGTAGAACACCTAATGTTTTGAGTCTAAAACTTTAGGGTATTACATCTCTCTCCCCAAGGACCTAGTTCCACAATACTTGGTAAATACTAAGAATTTTCTTTTTGTTTTAAATATATATTTTTTAAATTGTTAGACTTATTGGGGTGACATTGGTTAGCAAGAATTACATAGGTTCCAGGTGCATAATTGTACAGTGCATCATCTATGTGTTGCATTATATGTTCACCACGCAATGTGAGTTCTCTTTCGATCACCATATATTTGGCTCCCTCTCCCTCCTCTTCCCACTGAGAATTTTCTAAAATAATTTAAAGCAGACCAAGAAGAGCATTCCTGTTATAGGGAATTTATGCAGTGGAATAATGGAAATGTATGTTGCCATTTGAGCCTAAATCAAAGTCTTTAATACCAAATCTGTTTCAGAATAACTTAAAGAGTTTTCTGGATCACTCCTGAAATCTCTTTTATTTATTTTGATTATTTTATGCCTCTATTTAACCTGGAGCGCTTTGGCAATGCTACCAAAGTTCAGCGCTTTGTTTAAATAACATCCTTTCCCTGAATCTTTTCTTGATTCTTCCGGTAAGAAGAAATCTGCATCTCTCCTTCCCTCCTATAGCATTTTGCTCACAGCTGATTTGATGGCACCTTTTCCGTTACAAGAAGCACCTCATTTGTGCTCATGACCTATTTCCTCTTAGACATAAGCACAAGAAAAGCAGAGAAGACCAGCGCAGTGCTTGGCACATGCTGAGTGTTAAGTAAGATGGAAAATCTGTGGCGAGTCAATTTCTCTGCCTGTTTTAGATTCACATCACCTTCCTGGCTCTTGTGTCCACAAATATTACTAAAAGTGTTACAAAAATATGTTTTGGTCACCTAATTTATGTAATCCATATTTTCATGTTTCAGGTTTTAGGAGAGACAATCATTACTATCACCAAGAATGATATTTTAAATTTAAGGGTATTTGGGGTATACGAGCTTTTTACAAATTTGGACTACCTACTGTTTATCTATAAAGTGTGGGTTTTTATCACACAAGTGAGTGTTTTGCTTCATTGGGAGAAGCATTCAAACGCCTGCCCTCATCTATTCCATTGTCCTTTCCTTAGCACGTTTTGTACTGCAACATGGTTTTAATTCCTGTCTCTCTTTTGTTCATTTTTTCCCTTCTTATCCCTCTCCTTGTTCATGGCATAGACAAAGCCTCCAAACTTTTCCAAATTTTTGCTGGCATAATTAGTTGTTTTTCATTTTGTGCTCTCAGAGTACCGTGCTCACACTTGCATCGACCACATTGTGTTTGCGTTGTGCGTGAGCGGATTGAGAGAAAGAGCATGTAGGATTTTCTTCTGCGCCTCACTGGTACTTAGTCTGGTATCTCAACTTTAAAGCAGAGTGGAAAGGATTCGATCCCAGCTCTGCCACTTCCTGCTGTGTGATCTTGAACAAGTTATTTAATGTAACGTGTACAATGGGTTTAATATTATTTATTTCATAAACTCATTGTGAATATTAAATGCCTTGCACAATGCTTGACACAGTAAATATTATTTTCTGTCAACACACACACACACACACACACACACACACACACGTACCTCTATATAATCATACCAGACATATGGGGGCTCTCCAGAAAAAATCCAACCATAAATGCCTCTATTTTTTATATTACATGGCTGGATACTTTCTGGACAGCCTTCATATAATGAGGAGAAGAAGAGATTGAGGATTACTTTAGGAAAACCTAGATGTTTTGTTTCTCTCATGGTAAGATTGTTGTTACTACTATATTGATTGGGACTTTAAGAGATAAAATATATGAAAATTGGAAGACAACTAGCTTAAAAAGATATTTTAAAAGAACTTTAAGTTTGTACTCACTTATTTTCCATACATAACGTGCATTCATTAGAATATGTATTTCCATCAGTCCCACAGACAGGGTTATAGATCTTGGGACATCCACTCACTTTATTGCTACATACAGCCTAAAAATGGAGTTAAACAGAATCATTTTCCATCATCTTTCATTCTGTAAGTTTATAGCAAAGTCTCTAAAATAGCTTTTACCTCCCCGGAGTTGGTCAGATTAAGGCTGGAAGCATGATTGTGATTTGAGAGAATGATTACTGAGTGTTCCAAGAGGAAGAATCCACGATTTGGAGTCAGAAAGCCTAGTTTTAAGTAATGCCTATCTATTTACAAGTTGGGTGGCATTGGTAAATCTCTTGGTGTCTCTGAATCTCAGTCACTTCATCTGCAAAATGGGAACAATATTATTATGTCCCCCACTTACCTCATAATGGTGTTATGAAGTTTTAATACAATGAGGGAGATAATGTTCAAGTTTCAGTTACTGCAGGTACTAGCCCCTCTTAAGTCAGCCACACCCTGGGCCGTGCCTTTCCTTCCATACTGTAGTCCAGCCACGTTGGTCTTCCCTTCATCGCCTGAAGACACTAGGTGCCTCCCACCCTGAGAGTCTTTGCACAGCCTGTTTCCTCTATGTCAGGAAGAACTAGTAATTATTGAATGACTGTGATGGGCCAGAGACTGTCCTAAGTGCTTTTTAGTTATTATTCTATTTAATGCTCACAACTATCCTATGAACTTTTTATTATATGCCTCTTCTGGTGGAGACAGCGAGGCACAAAGATTAAATCACCCATGGCCACACAGCTATTAATTCTTGGATCCCGGATTCCGACCCAGTCAGTGTAGGCCCTGAACTTAAGATCTTAACCACTTCACTCTGCTACTTCTTCTCATCTCTTATATTTTGTGACCACTAATTTATCCTTTGCGGCTCAAAATATATCTCACTTATTGAGGGGCACTTTCCCTGATCACTCTAACTAGGCTAGGTTTCTAATGGTACCAGAACTTCTTTATAAAATTTATTACAAATGTCATCATTTATTCACTGATGTACTTTTGGTTTGTCACCTGCCTCCCCCACTAGATACAGATGCGATGAAAAGAGGGAAACTTCTTCGTTTAGTCTCCAGATTTACTAAAATTTACTTTATAAACACAGTGTAAAACGGAATAGTTAGATGTATTTTGCTAGAGGAAGAACCCGGTTTATTATTTTCCTTTGCTCATTGTTAATTAGAGCTCCACCTTGGTGACTGGGTGAACTTTATGCCAACATGGGGGCATGTAAGGAGGAAGTGTTATATGGAGTGAAGTTAAGAAGGCTTCCACCCAAACACTTGTCCTTCTAGATAGCCCTAGTATATATAAAAGCCCCTCTCACAGCAAGCATTATATGACCACATGGAAATTGCCTGGGTATTTGTCCTTCAATAGAAGGCCCTGTGGGGTTACTATATTTATGTCTGCATTTAATAGGTTAGGCCTTGCTAGCATTCATGCTCCTCATCTTGACTTCAGGCTAAACTGGAAGGTGACAGCTAGACTGTGCTTTGATGGGAACAGTCCTAACCTGAAATATAAGAGATTACAAAATTGTCTTTACCTGTCTTCCCAGGATGTCAGCTCTAGCATGACCTAGAAAACATAAATCAGACCTGTGAAGTTGGGTCCTGAATGGGAGAAGCCAGATCTATTCTTACTGAGAATCTTCTGCTTTCACTGAGACTGTGCCTTCTGTGCTGGCCTCTTCCACACCCCACTCCTTATTTCTCGTTTCTCTGAAGGACATCTCACTGGTGCCATTCGTGCCCTGTGTGATGAAACCTCAAGGGATTCAGCAGAAATTTGATTATGAGCCAAGTATCTCAATTTGGTATTTCAGAAAAGTTGGCCCATTTCCTTGAAAATATAAATGATGTAGTTACTGCTTGAAATGTACTTCTGAATGTTCCCTGACATTCTTACAATTAGTTATTTAGACCTTTGATCTGACAGTTACGGATATAGGAAGTACAAGTATGGTAGACTTTCAGTTAACCGGAACTTAAAGTAACTGGCACTCTCAAGCAACTGGTACAAAAAATCTTTGATTTTTGCTGGTTGCTTGAGAGGACCAGGTACATTTATCTGGCATCTCCCAATCCCCATGAGTGCCAGTTAACTGAGAGTTTAATGTGTATCTTTATCTCAGTTTATGGATGAAGGTTTGGAGAGTTCATATAACCACTAGCGGTCAACTGGTCTTCTGAAGCAAAACTAACTTTCGCAATTACCTTTAAGTCCCCTTTTGTAAGTAATGTTCAAAAACTGGTTTCTGTATTTTATGTTAAAATTTCTCTTTATAATTCTCACCCATTGACCTTATTTCATCTCACGGGGACCAAAAGTTCTGTCCAAGACTAGACTCTCTCTAAATCTAGAGGGTAATGTGCTCAGTAAAGCAATAGGTCAAAAAGATTTTACTCCTTTCGGAACAACATGCAAAGACACCTACCAGATAAACTCAGCAGGGCCAAGGCGACGAGAAGAAAGATGCCTGTCACCTTCATGGCTGAAGTTGTGTGTCCAGAGCTCAGTCAGAAACTGCACTGTACTTACTCCTTTTCAGAACTCTTGCACGGAAAGGTTATATAGGCAGGTTGGCAGCTTGGGCCCCGCCTGCTGCCCTGTGCTGTGGATCTCTTTGGTTATTGATTAACTTCGTGCTGTAGCCTGGCCCCCAGGTTTGGGTAATGTCACCTGTGTAAGACAGATGAAATGAATTCCATGGGCCTGACATGTGCAAGGCCAAGATCCCGCGAGGAAAAGAGTTCTGGTGGTTAGTTAGGTGGCTCTCTCCCTAGCCTCCTCTGTGATTTTGGGGAGGCCCTTCTTTTCTTGAGCCCCACGGTTTTCTTCTGGAAGGTGAACTCAAAGGTTCCTTGTACTCTGTTGCTCTGGATATATGAACAGGTGTAGATATTTTAAAAACTTTATTCTTTTTTGCTTTTCTTCAGGTTTTCCCATTTTATTCTTTCTCTCTTTTTCTGTCACCCATTCACAAAGCCTAAAGGAGCTGACAGAGGGACAGGTTAGAGACACAGAGGACTCAGTTCACTGAGATGTGTGTGTGTGCTCTGGGGCTAGCTCTGCGATACTGGACACAATTCGCTTTTGCTGTGCTTTGATTTATTCATCTGAGAACTGAACTAATAATAGCACCTAGCTCAAAGTGTTTATCTCTCATTCAGAAACGTGTATTGTGTCTGCCACGTGTTACTCGGAGACAAGTGTCCATTCTCTTTCGTGGTCTGCATGTCTTGTGAGTAGAAGCACAGACTGCCTGTCTTTCTCACAACCTCAAGTGAGTGTAAGTAACAGGTGGCCTTGGAAAGCAGAAGCATGCCTCCGTCTGGAATAAAAGGGAGATTTGTTATGTTCAGTAAAATAAAGATAATCTCTCTCTTCAGGGCAAAGCTTGGGTAGATACAGTAGTGGCCTTTTCAAAAGATCAGGGATTTGTAAAAAGCTTGGCTTCTTGCTCTTGGGACACATCGCCTTTTCTGTTTAGGTACCACTTGGCCCTCTTCACATGACCCTGTAGAAATGGGAGCTTGAGAAACTAGAACAAGTGCTGACACCCTGACCATTGTTATTGAATAATTAAGTCCCTTGTCTCCGACCAGGAATCTCTCTTCTGGCAGATTTAACCATTTAACTGTGGCAGGCTAACTGGTTAGCTTTCAAGTGAGGTGAGATCTCAGACCCTCCCAGGTCTTGACATATGTCAAAGACTGTGCTCATCTCTGAGGATGTACAAGTGAATGGAAATGACAGTCCCTACCGTCATGGAACTTCCACCGAATTTTAGTTTGGGGAGACAGACAATAAAAAAATAAATAATTATAAGGTATACCAGAGTATGATAAATATCATGGAGAAAAATGGATCGAGAGGATAAATGTGCTGGAGGATTTGGGAGCCAGTTATAGATTGGTCACTGACGGCCTTGCTGATCATGTGACATTTGGCCTGAGACATGAAGGAAATGAGGAATTGAACCATGAGACTACCCAAGAACATGCACTCTAGACAGAAAGAATAGCAAGTGCAAAGGCTCTGAGACAGAAACTTGCTTGACGTGTTGGGCAGATATCCAGGATGATGTTCTGCCTGGAGCAAAGTGATAGAGAGCAACATAGGCAGCGAGATAAAGGAAGCAGTGGGGCCTGGATAATAAAGGGCTGCGTAGGTCATTTAAGGACTGGGTTTTACTCTGGGGAAAGCCGTTTGGAGAGATCTGGCAGAGGAATGATATGATAGGATGTTCATTCCAAAGGTCACTTGAAGTGTTCTTGAGGATAAACCAGAAAGCAAGCGCAGCAGCAGGACAACCAGCTGCTAGGCGGCTGTAGTAGTCCAGCCAAGTGATGATGGCAGAAGTGGAGGGAGAAGTCGATTTTGCAGTTCAGATGAATTAATCCATGTAAAGCTCCTAGAACAGTTTTGGCACATGGTAAATGCTTAGAAACGTTGTCCATCACTTACTTTATTTTCATTGTTTCTTTTTTTTTTAACTATTTATATTGCTGCTTGATCTAATCAGAATGCTTCTCTTTATGCTTACACATGAATACGTCAGTTCTTCCTAATCTTTAAGACTCAGTGGGCACGTTGTTTCTTGCTGGAAAACATCTTCACTCGTCTTGGGCTTCCGTGGCGTTTTGAGCATGCTTCAGCATGACACCTAACACACTGTTGAAACGGTTTTTGTGTATGGCTAGTTCCCCATCTTCTCTTTGTGCTTCAGCCTTCACCATTCTAGCTTCCTCTACTACTGCCCGAGAAGTCGTTCTTGTTTAGGTCACCAGCTCAGGTTGATTCACTCCATGGACATGTTTTTCAGAACACACGGCCTTCTAACTTTTCACACGGATCGTACTCGATGTAATCTCTTTTCTTGGAGTTCTTGGAGTTCCCCTACATCTCCTCGTGTCTTCTCCATTCTCTTTATTGACTCTTCTTCTTCTAAAGAGTAAGGGATGTAGAGTTTCTCAGATATTGGTCCTGGGCCCTATTCCTTCCTCACTTTTCTTTCTCCTTAGGTGAGCTCATTCATTCACATCATTTAAGTGATAAATGATTCATATCATTGTGTGTGTGTGTGTGTGTGTGTGTGTGTGTGTGTGTGTTTCCCAAATAGGTATCTCTTTCCAGGATCTCTACTCTGATGTTCAGACGAGATATTAAGCTCCTTCTTAACAATTTGGACATCTAATAGGCACTTCAAATTTAATAAGTTCTATTCCACTGTTTTGATCATTCACCACAAATACTATCTTCAGTCTCCTCATTGCTTCTTTTCCTTCCAACTGGTTGATTAAACCCAAACCTACATGTTCTCCTTGGTGCCTCCCTTACCATGCACCCCCTTCCACACTTAATTAGTTACCTCGTTGTATTCTTGAATTTATGCCCCAAACAACCTAAATTCTGAATACTTCTCATCAAGGTACACTGTCATACCGGAGATGATGGCATTGATTCCATGTTGGCTTTCTGAAATTTCCTTCAAGTGGTCTCCCAACAACGTGTACTGTTAGTTCTTCCTCCAAGCTACCTTCCATAGGACAGTCCAGTGATCCTCACAGACTGCAGTGTGCTCATGCCGCTGTCCAGCTTCCTGTCGTACAGAATCCTCAGGGGGTTTCGGTTCTCCATGATTTGGCTCCTTTCACCTCCCTCACTCTATCTCCTGCCATTTTCCTCCTTGTTCAATATGTTGGTCCTTTCTCTGTTCCCTGTTCATAGAGGGGAAATAAATATGGTTGTTTGGTTTATGGTAGCACCTAGGAAAGTGCCTGGAGAATAGTTAGCTTCTACATAAATATTTGAAAACATGAATTAAGTAATGTATATACTAATTTTCTTGAAGATTCACATTTAGCCCTTTTCATTTCTGTGTCTCCAGGGCCTGCTATGTATTATAATTCACTGGTTCAGTTCAGTCTTACTTATGAAACCGTTGTTATAATCTAAATAGGCATTGAGTCTCTACGATTTAAAAACTCTGGTTTGAGTGCCAGAAAATGGCTGTGATCTCTATCTGCCCTCATGGAGTTTAGGCTAAGCATTGATACATATTGGTTGGATGAGTAACATCTTTTTCTTTTCATCTTAAATCATAATTTAAACAGTTGTTCTGTGGCCAATAAGAAGGTTCCAGTGGCCACCGTAAAGGGCGGTTAGTATTTGAGAAAAGGAATATTTCTTTGGTCTCACAAGCAGTGTGAGAAGAAGGGAAATAGCTGCAATCTTGTCACTGGAACTCCTTAGGCAGTAACAGCAGCGGTCTTGATGTGCAGATTTAGGCTCGTCTTTGATGCCAAAGCCTGGGCTGTTCTACCAAACAGTGATTTTTAAACGTTTTGACTGTGGATCCAAAGTAAAAGGTAAATTTTGTGTTATGGCCTAGTGCATGTATACATACGTGTGGACAAATAAAATTGTTAAGGAACAAAATGTAGACTTATAATCTGATGATTCTTAGTACTTTTTATTCTGTTCTATTTCATAGTTCACCAATCCTGACTTGCATTTTGAAAAGCATGGAGCTATAGTGATATCCCATGAACTCCATGCAATTTTTTTTTGCCTTTTAAATTTTTATTTTTTATTGTTAAATTTATTGGGGTGACATTGATTAGTAAAAATTACATAGATACCAGGTGTACAATTCTACAATACAGCATCTTTGTGTTACAATCTTATTTTCTTAATTGCTGTAAAACTAGGATAAAATTTTAGTTAGAAACTGGCCCTAAAGTTGTGATGGGAAATGGCCTTTTGGAGACAGCAAGTTCAAGAGGACATGAAAAGACAGACCTGGCTCCAGTTACAGATCTGCCACTTCAGCTGTGATGTGACTTTGGATAAATTATTTTCCTCACCTACAAAAAATGCATATAGTAATAGGTTCATTTGGCATGAGAATAAATCTGGGAAAGTAAATAAAGGTTGTACAAAAATATTATCTTGTATTTCTTCCGAAATAATAATTGTGAGCTGATAATATTACTCTTACTATGATGGATTGGCATAATGGATAATACATCCAAGCTTCATATGATCAGTGTTTTGACATAATAAATATTTTCTGTCCTAAGGGATGGGATGGACATTGGTTGAAACAACTCTGTTACTGTGCTAGACTGTTAGTCATATTTAATGTGTTTACACGGCCTGCACTTGCGTAAATCTCTCCCCTTCGTTACCTCTCTGTGCACATTGCTACATGTGTATATCATCAGGAACTCAAGCAAACACATTATGACCTACTCCTCTCTGTTTCAAGGACTAATTATTCACCTGAATAAAGAATGATGACAAAACTTAAGAGAACAGTTCTAGTGGTTGCCAATAATACTTGCTGGAATGAGATGTTTGTCGGGCACCTGTTGATTTTCACATCCTATGGCCGAGTTGTTTTTTATTGAAGTATAATTGACATACTATGTCATATTAGTTTCACGTGTACAACATAGTGATTCAATATTGATATACCTTAAGATGTGATCACCATGAGAAGTGCAGTAACCATCTCTCATCTTACAAAGTTATTAGGCTATTGCTGATTACATTCCCTGTCTGTCCATTACATCCCTGTGACTTACTAGAAGTTTGTATGTCTTACTTCCTTTCCCTTTTTCACCCTGTGCCCAAGGTTTGACTAGTAGGAAACATGACAGAAAGTAGAGGTATGGAGCCTAATGTATTTAACCTGACATTTGAAGACCCCTTTGACTTAGATGTATCTTAGCTCTCCAGTCTTATGTTTTTTCATTACTCTTGGGACTTCATGACTTTTCTTGATGATTCCTTTTTCTTCCTCTGCTTACTCTCAAAACAGGTTCCATTGGTTTCTATTGGACCCATCTTTTATAGCTTTGCTAAAATATCTGTGGTGCTTGAATCAATGAATAACAATTCCCCCCTCCTTTCATTTCTCATACCAGTTCATAAAGCTATCACTAAATAATAATTATATTAATTACGTCATCCTATAACTATAATTATACCACTACTGCTGAAAATTTTCTAAAGCTTCTACACCAAGCACTGTGGTACTTAATTTTCATTAATTTTTTTATCCCTATGGCATTATTATTCTCACTTTGCAGGTAAGGAAAATGAAGCACAACTATTTCAGTTGTCATGCTGCTGCTCACAGAGATCAAATACTGACATATATACACATACATATGTATTTGTTTCAAATATTGACATATATTTGTGATATACACACATAAAATATACATATGTGTATATATACATGTATACACACATGCATACATTATATATACACACGTATATGTGTTGTATGTATATAATATATATCTGACTTCAAATCTTTTGTTCATTTTTCCTAATGCACTTGTTTATTTCCTACCACTTTCTACTTTGAAAGAGTTATTTAAGCTTATTGACATGGTGAGAGCACTGGTTTAAGCTTCCGGTGGCCTTGATTCCTAATTTAATATTACCACTGGCAACCTGTCTAATGTTTTGCAAGGTCCTACTCTGCCAGCTTCAGTTTCTTTAGGTCTGTGTATTGTAAGTATTTTGTTCTACTAAGTGGCTTACATTTTCACCCTCTTAACGATATCTTCTGATGAATGAAGATTCTTAATTTTAATTTAGCCTAGTCTTTTTTATTATTGTTAATTTTTTTGGTATTTTGTTTAAGAAAATTTTGCCTGCCCCAAGATTATGAAGATATTCTATATAAATCTAGAAGCTCTACAATCCGCAGTAATTTTTTAGTAATGTGGATGATGTACATAGGTGTGAAGAGTATTGAATCTTTTTTAACATTGATTTGTGGACAGTCATTCCATTTTCAATTATTGAAACTACCAAAATCTCCCATCACAATGTGATGTCACTCTTGTCAAAGCCAGTTGCCATAATTGTGGGTAAGTTTCTGCATCCTATTTGCTTTTGTCTATCCTTGCTCAGATACGATACTAGACCTTCTTTCTAATGTGTTGTTCCTTCTATATAGCACCCACTTACCCCTCACACATGCACCACCTTTGTTTACTGTAATGCACAGTAGATGGCAGCCTTCCCCTCTATAATGCCTTGTCTTCGTTACTGGCCAAAGTTCCTTCACTGCAGAGGCCTGTCCTGTAGCTAGAGAAAAATCTACTCTGACCTACCTCAGACCACTTTGGTCTCGTTGAAATAGGCCTTTAACTGATACCACTGAGAATCTAACTGGAGTTGAAGTGCTCTTCTCTTTCTTGGGCTTGTTCTTTTAGAATCAAAGAATGTTGGAGACAGTGGAGATGAGCACTTGCTGTGTAGGTATCAATTAGGGACAACTGGTTGTCTTATCATCATCATCGTCATCAAAGTCTAATAGTTATCCTTAGGGAATGCAAATACTATTTTCAACAACACAGTTTTAAAGCCAAGTAGATGTCAGCTGACTGTCTCAACATACCTTTCCAGGGTTTGCAACTGTTCTCTAGAATAACTGTGTTTTTCATAGGATTGGGAAAGATAAGAATCAACTGTTCCAACTCTCTATCTGATGTTTAAATCTCATCTATCTACTAGTGGGCATCTAGCCAATGCTTAAATACTTCAGGAGATAGATAGGGATTGGTGGTTTCTTATATGCAACTGAAACCTGTCCTTCTGGAATTTCTATTTATCTTAATCCTTGACCTCAGAGCAAGTCTGCTTTATTATTGCCATGATCCTCCTTCAAATATTTGCTAATAATGACCATAGTCCACACTCATCTTTTCTTCCATGAAAGAGATAACCTAATCTATTAACTACTTGTTTGTTAATTGCTTCAAGTTTTTCTTTGTTAAAACGGTTCCATTTTGACTTTGTGCTTTTTAAAGGGAACTCCCTAGAATTCTCCTCCCGGATGATTTGACCACTGCCCTGACCCCCAGGACTGACTGTTAACCCCTCTTTCATTATATGCACAAAATTCTAATAGTGATGTCTAAAATCTCCTTAATTATCTTCCAACTTAAGTTTCTACTTTTACTTAATTTGCCACCCCAAATTTACCTGCATCTTTCCCCGCCTTCATGTGATGCTGCTGAGTGCATTTTCTCACTTTTGTCCTTTTGCTGATACTCAGCATATCCGATCATTTCGGGTAAACCCGGTGGGGAAGTGCCTCAACCTTACCACTTCCTCAGCACTTGGAAATTTTATAACTGATGTACTTTTCTTATTCAACAGATATTTATTTAGACATATGCATTAGGTGTCATTAAAAGGAATATGTAAATTCTACTTAAAGTAAGGAAGTGAACAACATGAGCAATAGAGACAGAGCGAATGCACCTATTTCAAGAAGTTTTGCTCCAGAGAGACTTGGAAATAGAGGCTGTGGCTGAGAGTGGACGGGGGTGGCAAAGCCTTTTGAGATGGGAAACAATGTACTTCAAATCCAGATTTATGACGACAGCTACTAGGCCCGATGTAAGTACTCTTCGGTGCCAGCCCCAAATTCTTAGTTCCTTTAATCATTTACCAGAGTGGCAAGAAAATAGTGTTATAAACCCTTTATAGAGCCTTCTAGTAGTCAGGACATAAAAGGCAAGTGGTAAGTGTTTACTGTGGGGGTAATAAAGGAAGAAAAAAGCTGAGACAATCATATTTTCATTACAGGACTGCTAAGATAGATCAAAAGCAACTGAGAGACTCGAGGGAGATTTCTCCCAGCGCCGGGAATCCTAGTACTGTATTTCCAAAGAATAGTATTAAAGAGGCACTTTCCAGTAAAATGTGAAGACGGTCCCCATCGCTTTGGCTGTCTCGGGGGTCACATAGTAGAGCGATCACACACTACTGGGCAGTAAGAAATGCTTCCTTAGCTGTGCCTCCCTGCGCCTAGGCATGCTTCTATTATAGAACATTAAACCAAGAATTCTCATTTTTCATTTTTCTTTTCTTACTCTTGTATTAGACTAAACTCCTGGAGTTATGACCTTTTTGACCAGAATTAAACACACTGTTCAATCTAGAATTTCCTGATAAAAAGGAGAAAAAAAAATCCATTCACTCTAAGCATTGGTGAGCACAGGAGACTTCAATAATCTTGCAAAGGAAATGCTGGCAGGTATTGCATCACACACCAGACAACAAATTACTTTAAAGTAACACATCAGCCTTCATAACCACTCTCACTTGGGAGTCTTTCTTGGTCATTTACCCACAAGCAGAAGCCAAACCCACACATGTTAGGTGTTTCCTTCTCCTCTTTTCTGCCCCCTCCACTCCAGGATAAAGCAGCCAGTTTCTCTTTCTGTCTAAAGCAGAACCACATGACAACTAGGTCTTTAAGATACTACATCCGTTTAATTCCTTGCAGGGTAGTTTCCCCTACAAGATAGTTCTTTCCCTAAGATACATTCTGGTGCCAGCTGTTAAGATAGTAACATTTCCAGCACGTTACATAGTGATTAAAATCCCAGTCTTTGGAGAATGACAGACCTGTTTCCATCTCTGCCTTTGTGACTTTGAGCTAAACTTCACGTTTCTGTCTCTCAACTTTCACAGTGTTTTCTCCAAAACCCCTGGTGCCAGATGAGTTTTAGGATCCCAAATTCTTTTCGATTTTAGAAAAGTCATGATGCATGTAATGTTCATTACAGAAAGGTGAGGGGTATCTAGGGTAACACCCTCTACTCAAACACACAGTCACATAATAAAATAATAGAAAGAAAATACACAGCCTTTAGTCATCTCTTGATAGGTTTTGCTGTTCAATGAATTCCAAAATAAAACAACAACTTGTGGTTTTCCTAATTCTGTGGGGTTTGGAATTGTGAATTCGGGAGGATGGACCTGTACCTGTGATGAAGAGGATGATGCATGTGAGGCTCATAGCTCAGACCATGTCACTGATGTGACTACTGCTGCCCTACGTTAGCTCACGCTAAACTTGGGATCAACTCTCTGCCCTTTCTCTTTCCTGTTATTGATAAAATCATTCTACAGTATATATTTAACTTACGGGAAACTTCTGAGCTGCTCTTATATTAATTTTTTTAAAAAGGGCAAGCCACCAGCCTCCAGTGAGCCCAGAACAGTTGTGAACGCCTCCCACCCAGGTCTCCTTGGTGATGGAGGTCCTTGTCTCACTTTCCAGAAAAACTTTGTCCTTCTCCCAGCCTGGCACTGATCCTCTCTGGCAATAATTAACCACGTGCTCAAACATCCTGGAGGGAAGCATTCCAGGTGAGAATTGCAAATGTTTACTGGAAGGTGCGAGAATTGTTTTGTGATATATAGAAACCAAAGAAAAATTGTATAGCTAAAGGTAGAGGCATAGATTTAAGGACTGAGAAGCAATAGATAACTAACCACATTTCAAAGAAGGAAATGTAAGGTACGGAGCAACCACTGCAGGAAGGAGAGCATGTGAAGGAAACGAAAACAATTGCAGTAGGTTTTGGCTTCTGGCTCTACGTGTTCCGCTCTTAAAGTGACCTTTCATATTTTATCAGTGAATTCATTGTTACCAATTAAAATGATCTTTTAAGTCTTTCTCACATCTCTAGAAAAATGGTATATGTCATCAGACTCTACCTGGCTTCCTTCTGTAATATCATGGAGCATTTCCACGGATGGCTTGACATCATTTCAAATATACTTTATAAAACAAATCTGATCATCTTTCCTGTCAGTCCTCCATTTCCAAGCTTCTTTTCTCTTGAGAGCATCAACATCATTTCAAATCTTAGGCTTAAAGCCACCTTCGGTCTCTACTGCTCCATGGCCCTGGATCTGATCACCCATATTTCCCACTTCATCTTTTATCCACATCCTTCACTCTGTTTCTCTTCCACCACTCTGCCCCATGCCTTCATGATTCCTCTAAAGAAATAACTTTACAGAGGTATGGATGGGATATAGGGTCCAGGCCTTAAGGAGCTTTCCAGTAGAATTACTCCCTTGCTGAGTTGATGGAAACATGGAGGGAAAGGCGTGTACTTAGGAGTGTATTATAAAATTTGAAAGGTTCGTGAAGCTAACTTTTGATTACGTGTATGTTCAACCGCCGTTTTCATTTGGCTTCTTCCCTAATTTTGAGCTTTATTGGAGTTCAGGAAAGAGTGGTCCTCAGCTTCTGGTGGTCTCCGAAGCTGGCAAAATGCCTGATTCAGATTTCATTAAACTTAAATCACCATATATGCTGAGTTTATGAAAACAAAGGTACCTTTGCTACCTTTGTGGGGGTGAAGTTACTAAGTAGAAGACTGAGAAGACAGCTCGCATTGCTGGCAATTGTTTGGTCTAGAAAGCAGAAGTAACTCTTCTTCATCAATAATAATTGCAAAACCAAAAATAATAATAAAAGCACCAGTAGTAATGAAAGTCTATGATAAATAATAAAAAACAGGCAAGTCATAAAAGTACTCATTGAGTACCAAGAACTGGCCAAATACCATGGAACTCACTTATTGCTACAAAAACACATCAAAGACTGTGATTATCCCATTTAACAGATGAGAAAAGCAAGTTTTGTAGGCATGAGCATCTTGCTTGCCACACTTAAGTCTACACTATTAGAAATGACATCCAAACCAGATCTGAGTGAGTTCACAATCGTATCCTTAAACACACTAAAAACCATCTCCCAATCCCACCTACTCAATTCAAGAAATTGGTGCAGATGAAATATTTGTGGGTGTCTCTAGAAAATAGGTTATGCCTTAATCATGTGAGTAAGTTGTTCTTTTTCTACATGAGTAAAGGATTAAGGAGGAAATCTCCAAAGAACAGTATGTTGAGTCTTAGGTTGGAATAAAGAATCCCTTGGCCAAACACTGCATTGTCCACTTACTACAAGACAAAGACTAGGGCCCATTAAGAGTGTTAAAATCCCATAAATCATCTGCTGAACTTGACATTGAGACTTTTAGCAAACATTGCTGATACAGTGTTTACCCAAGGAAACGCCTTTGTTTATAAGCTGTTTATGGGAAGAATTCAACGTTTAAAAGCATTTTCAAAACATTTTAATTTTAAACCGTAACACTTGCTCATGATAGAAACTTTGATAGAAAATTTGAAAAGTGTAAAAAGGAAACTTTGTTGTTAGACAAGCCTTCCTCTTTAAGCCCTCATGGATCATGTAACTTTTATCTGTTTGTTCCTTCTCAGACTTCTGGAGATCCAGGGTACAGGCCCACCCTCTTTTCATTACAATAGCTTATCATATAACTGAAGGCAAAGACCCATTCTCCTTCCTCCTTGCCAGGCTGGGTATTCTATAGTCTGAACATAACAATGAAAATGTGTGAAACTGAGGATATGGGCATTATAGGAGCAAGGACCCTCCCAAGGGAAAGAATGTTCATTAGGAGGGATTCACATGGGTGCTAGAAAGCCATCAGAAGCTGAGATTGCTTTGGGGTCAGCTCTTCTTTCTTGCGGGTCACAAGGTTGCCATCATTTAAGGCAACTCTGCTTTCTCTGCTCTGCTCTTTCTGTCTAGATAGCAACTTCTCTGTATCTTCTACCTTAAAATTTCTGCTTCCTTATAACTTCACCTTGCCACGATCTCTCTTGACTCAAAGTAGTCTTTTGTTTTCACCTTCTACCACACGCTCACTACTTCATGTTCTTGTATTAATACTTTCATGTTCCTAAAATACAAATTCTGATCTAGCTCAGTGAGAGAGAGAGAGAGAGAGAGAGAGAGAGAGAGAGAGAGAGTGAGTGTGTGTGTGTGTGTGTGTGTGTACACCAGGTCATTACATAGTTCTCAGGCCAGCCTGTAGTGTCCTCCGGAGCTGGGTGCATGGTCACTGAATCAATCCATCAGAGCTGGTGGATTGGGGTCTTCCAGTAAACTTCGTGGTCACCCAGTAAACAAGGGTTGTGAGAGAACAGCTTTCTTTTATCAGCACAGCAGGCGTTGTGCCTGCCCTGCAGAATCATAAACCCTTACATCCCCTTAAAGCTTTTTATGGCCAAACCACCTTCAAATACATGACTTACCTAACACTCACCAGTACTGCAGGGCAGCTACTTGCCCCAATTTTAAAGAGTAAAAAGCCACAAAAATGAAATATCTGGTCCCAAGCCATGCTGTTAGCAGAAGTGGTCTAAAGTTTAATATTTTTCATTTTCAACCCTCATTGAAAAAATATTTTAAAAACTGCATTACTTTTTGTTCCTGTTTACTGTGTCGAGTTTAATGAGCTCACTTTCTTGGATGATCAAACACTTTTGTTTAGAACCAAGGTTAGTGTGAGGTGAGTAAGGTCCACTCATCAAGGGCAGAGTTGAAGCCTGTCTTTATTTCAAATTTTATATTTTGTTCATCATGGATATTTCGGCATTAATTTTGATTAAAAAATATTGTATCAAGGTATTATTTATCTTGATGCTGGGTTTTTTGGTGCTGCCGTCTTTTCTCTGTATAGATTTAACAAAAGCAAAGATGACCGTCTGAACCATTTATCAGTTAAATAGGACATTTATTATTTTCTAACCCAAGCAGCATTTGTGGCATCATGTAGATCGTAAATGTTAAGCAGGAAAAGGCTTTCTTTTTGTCTTGAGCTTGGCAGACTATTAGGTGCTTGTTAACTCCCCTCCTACCCTTGCTCAATCCAAGTGATTTAGGAACCACTCTCAGACTTCCTTTGAATAGGCAAAAGATGAAATTCAGAGTCTGGCACACTGATCCTACATGGATATATAGTAGTCTGTACACAGTGGCTCTGCTTTTTGGTTCTGATCAGCTTGGTGGCTCCTGTAGAAAAGGAGGGTTCCCACTGTCCACTTACTTACTGTTTGGGACAAGAATGGGATGCAACCCCTCTTCCACCTGCTGTGAGATGGGAAGGGTGATGACTACAGCTGCTGGGTGTACTTCAGCAGAAAGTGGTAGGCAGCTGCCATCATAATACCATCAGTGTCACAAGAAATCTTGAGGGGTGGGGATTATTTCTATCAAGAAACCTTGACCTTAGAGGGAAAGTTCATCCTTGCTATTTATCTTTTAGCTGACTACCTCCTCAGTACCTCTGGGCCTAGTACCAGGACCTTTTCTAGGATGCAAAGAGTTAGTCCTATTTGGCAAAAAGAAGAGTAGATTTGCCATTCTTAAATTTATAAAGGGAGTGGAAAATGTGTGTGTGTAAGCACATGTGCCATGGTTTTGAAATGTGCCCATGGACTACTGCACGTAGAGGTTCCTTTGCATCAGCGCTGTCCAACCTTTTGGCTTCCCTGGGCCACACTGGAAGAAGAATTGTCTTGGGTCACACATAAACTACACTAACACTAATGATAGCTGATGAGCTGAAAAAAACGAAAAGATCATAAAAAAATCTCATGATGTTTTAAGAATTGGTGTTGGG